>JARYGA010016001.1:0-32901 GCA_030545235.1 Helianthus tuberosus
CGATTCGCGTTGAAACGGTACGGGTCGAAACGGTTCGGGTCGAAACGGTACGGGTCGAAACGGTTCGCGTCGAAACGGTACGGGTCGAAACGGTTCAGCTCGAAACGGTACGGGTCGAAACGGTTCGCGTCGAAACGGTACGGGTCGAAACGGTTCAGCTCGAAACGGTTCGGGTTCGAAACATTTAAGGAAACATTTTGGATTTTTTAGAATTTTTTTGGATTTTTTAGAATTTTTATGATTTTTTAAAATTTTTTTGATTTTTAGATTTTTTTGAATTTTTTGGAATTTTTTTGATTTTTAGATTTTTTAGAATTTTTTTATTACAATTTGTTAAGTTAGCAGGGGTAATTTGGTAATTTCACCCAAAAGTTAACAAAATAAATGGATGGAGTTAAGTTAGTGGACTGAAATGGTTACGAAAATTAAACTAATGGACTGAAATCGCAATTTTTAAACTAATGGACTGAAACCGTTATTTTTGACAAACCTCAGGGACGAAAATAGTAATTAACTCATAAAACAATGTTATTTGATCCCAATATTTGTTTGTTTACGTTTGACATTTTGCATGTTTTGTAATCATTGTAAACAGTTCAGGCATCATTGTAGGGCCTTGAAATTGGCTTAGCGAGCCTTAAATGGGTCAAAATGGGCCTAAATCAACTGCATGGACTGAAACTATAATTATGTAAGTTGTTTACTAGTCTGTGCAGCCCAGGCGGGCTGCGTAGGCTTCTCTTGGGTCTTACACGGGCCATGTGAGATCAGCAGATCTGCACAGAATCAATTTTCCACCTGTTACCAGCTGTTCCAGCTATTTTGGGCACTTGCAAATGGTTTTTAGGATACTATGGGCCATTTTTAAGGTGCCCATGGTTTTGCAAAACCATGGGTGCACATGTACGGTTGTGATCAAAGCTCGTTTTTCAATGAACGATCCTAACGGTTGTGAGAAAACTATAAATACCCCCACCCTCTTCACTTGCAACTCACACCTTGATCAGATTTTTCTCTAAGTTGGAGTGGAAACACTTCATACCTGAGAAAATTCATATCAAACTTCCATTCTTGGACCTTTTGTAAGTCCTCTTTCGTTCTTTTATGCGTTTTTAAGCGTGAAAGTCAAACAGCGTTTGACTTTCTGCTTTGACCAGTCAATGGTCAACATGAAGTTCGTTTGAACTTCGCAACGTGAGCGTAATCACAATGGTCATAGTCCTTTGTGAATATACCTACTGATTACCACGTTGATTAGGTGTAGTGACGAGTCGTAGTTTCTGTCAAAATACGCTTTAGCGCGTATTTTGCAACCGAACTACTTTTGGGTATCAAGACCCTTTGTCTTGATACCAAACCTGTTTCCTAACTTAGGTAAACATGTTTTAACATGTTTAGCTCGTAACTTTTAGGTTTAGTGCTTATATAGGGTCGTAAGGTAAGCGGTCTAAACAACCGCTTAGACTTTTAAACCCGACCCGTTTGGTCGATCATTAGGACTCGACCAAACACATTAGGTGACCATAGTGTATAGGGAATAACCTTCCAAGGTTATACCTTATGGTCACGACGTTTAGTTAGTTATATGATAAGTAGTTTATATGCCTTAGGTAAATTACCAAAATGCCCTTTTTGCGCCAGAATTCATTTAAAGCATATGTAACATAAATTTGGACATCTAAACTGATTAGGCAACAATATTAGACATGTTAAGGCATATATTACTTGTCATAGGACTAGTTAGGCGGTCCGAACACGTTTTACACGAACGGCGTGTTAAAGTAGCATAAGCTACCTAAACGAGTCGTAATGGGTCATGAGCACTTAGGATAGGTTCCGTTTTAGTATGTAGGCTTTGTTAAACCATAACATATGAGTTCCCATACTCATTTGGTTTACGAAACCGCATCCTATCCGATCTTCCGACTTAGGTCCGGTTAATTAACAAAGTTGCCTATATTAGGTACCGATTGATTCCGTGATCTTTCTAGCTCAGCTTGGTGATTATTTCAAGACAATTGAGCAATCTCAAGTGAGTACATAGTCCCCTCTTTTACTGTTTTCAAACTGTTTTGGGGTGGAACACATGTGCCTACTTGTTACTTTCGTGCTTTCCATGTTTTCATATCATATGCTTGTTATGTTCATTAGTACACTTATAGTACATCATTTCATTATGTTTCACGCTATATATGTCCATTTAGTGCATACTTAGTGCATTGTTTTACATTACATTTCACGCTATGTATGTCCATTTAGTGCATACTTAGTGCATTGTTTTATATTACATTTCACGCTATGTATGTCCATTGAGTGCATACTTAGTGCATTGTTTTACATTATGTTTCACGCTATGTATGTTCTTTTAGCATACTTAGTGCATTGTTTTCACATCACATGTTTACATTGGTATGACATTTGGTTTGTTTAAATGGGACAAAAATACATTCATGAACATTGATCACGCCGCTCGTTAGTAGGTAGTGGTACCATAGGAATTGACAACTCCCGTTCCTGAAATCCTAGGTTTGTTTGGATGGAAGGAATGACCGAATTCGACATACACTAACTCGGATAAACCTTTAATTTGTTTAAGGGTTTATCGCCACAGTCGCAAGGCTTGAATGTATGCATTTTACAATACCGCATAGATGTTTGTATCAGTAAAGCATGCATTTATTTCACAAAACATAACTTGATTTATTTCAATACCCTGTTTTGTGCATTTTACTTATGGCATTAGTTGATATATTTCACTTGCCATACATGACATTTGGTTACACATTACATAAGTTACATTTTGACAATAGACATTGTTTACACATGAATATTCTGACATTGGTTGACACATTACATTATTCACATTTGACAATAAACATTGTTTACACATGAACATTTTGACATTAAACAAGACATTTGATGGTTTGTTTGGGATAAGTGATTTAAGTAACGAGGCGTGTGTAATATGATAAAAGCATGGTGGATACGCCGCTGGTACTTCCTATATATAAGTGCTTTTATGATATTACATATCGTAGCGTTATTTGAATCATTTCAGTTTAGACATATAACATTTTACATAAATAACATATTTTTACAAGACATTGTTTTACAAACAGTTTATTTTATACAAATTCATTTTACTTGGTTATTTGTTTAACCATACTTCTTTCTTTTATATAATCTGGTTTCTTATCAAGTCTTCATATGATTTATTAAAGAAAACACTTAACAAGATTCATGACTAACTTTTATTAAACATTTCTTTAAACTTAAGTCATGAATCCTATTTTAACAAAACCTATGTATCTCACAGGCATTTTTATGCTGACGTACCTATTTTCACATGTGTTTCAGGAGCTGTTGCATAGGATTGGACAAGATACACTTAGGCGGACCTGTGCCTCAGTGACATAAAACGAAGCTAGAACTAGTTTAATCATGTTGTGTACTCTTTGTTTCAGTTGTTTTAAGACAATGTAACACCTGTGTTTATAAATAAAACAAACTTTAATTTCTATGGTTGTGAAACAATAATTCTGTCGCCTCACTCCCCGACATTTCCGCCGCGGTTTCGTTGTTTTGAAGCGGTCGGGGTGTGACAGAAGAGTTGGTATCAGAGCATATGGTTATAGGGAATTAGGTTAATAGTAATGTTTTGACCTAGACTATAACTTTTCTAGGACCCTAACACAAGTTTGTCTTGTGTTTAGATCTTAAAACATGCACTTCACCTATCCTTAGGTGATTACCCAAGACAAGAACACAATTTTTCCGAAACGATATTTTTGAAAATCAATCATCTGTTTTTAAATGATTTGTTATAAGGTTTTGAACCCTCCAATTTTTTTTCAAAATGATTTTGAAAATTTAATCATCCGTTTTGAATGATTCTTTTGGCCTTGTGCCTTCCAAGTTTTCAAAATCTCCTCACAGTTGTGGGTCTAAATAGTGTGAACACGTGCAAACTGGAAGAGTGAATGTCTGTACCCTGAGTTTTCTGTCTAAGGCTAGAGTGTTCGTACAAATCCACATAATCGGACCAGTCACTCTTACCTGGGAACTCTTGGGGTGAGTGTTCACTTATAGGCGAGCATGTCTTCGCGTTACATTATTTTAACCCATTTACTTTGATTAGTCACTGTGTGTCGTTTGTTTGCTTTGTGGTAACGAACGAATGACCACCATCCTTGCTTTTGTCGTTATTCCATTTTCATCTTTTCATCTCATTTCTTTTCATCTAATCATCTCACTCGTTTTGTCTCGTGTTTCCTCTTTTAGAATGCCTCCTCGACGCGACAATCAGATACCGAATGCCGAACTGGCAGAAATCATCGCGCAGCAAATGGCTGCTGCTTTCCCAAATCTTGTTGCTCAACTGAACCAAGCCAACAACAACAATAATGCTCCATGCAACTTCAAAAGTTTCAATTCGGCTAAACCAGTCAAGTTCAGTGGTTCTGAGGGTGCAACAGGGCTCCTACAGTGGTTCGAGAGCATTGAGAGTACGTTTCGTCACGTTCGGTGTCCTGATAATCGCAAGGTCGAGTTTGCTTCCAGTGTGTTTCAGAAGAGGGCTCTTACATAGTGAAACGGGGTTATGAGAGACCGTGGTGCTGAGGTTGCTTTAGCGCAGACATGGGCAGAGCTTAGGGCTCTTATGACGAGGGAATTTTGTCCTCGTCATGAGCTAAGGGCTTTGGAAAGGGAGTTTGATGATTTGAAGCAGGATAGTGGTGAGCACCGGGCTTACACTGATAGGTATGAAGAGTTGAGTTTGCTATGCCCAACAATGGTTACCCCACTCGAGAAAGCTATCGAGAGATATATCGATGGCTTACCTGACTCCGTACAAGACATCGTCACTGGTAGTAACCCTACCACAGTTCGTCAGGCAATCGAGTTAGCTACGACATTGACTGAGTCGCAGGTCCGAAAGGGTAAACTACATAAGAAGGGCGACAAGGACTAGAAACAATCGTCTGTGAAGGGTGAGAACAAGAAAGGGAAGAAAACTGGGTCTACAAGAGGGTCTAAGAAGCGCAAGGCTTCTCAAAACTTCGCTGTTACTGCACAAGGAAATCAGGCTGCTCCCAACCAACCTGCACAACCGCCAGCAAAGAGACAGTATGCTAGTAATGCACCATTGTGCAACAGATGTAACAGCCACCATCAACCTCAAGTCCAGTGTCGTTTCTGTGGTAATTGTGGAAAATCTGGTCATCTCACCGATGCTTGTCGTTTTGCTCCAAACCAAGCCGCATGTAACCCAGCTCAGCAGGCTGCTCAACCGCTTGCTCAACAACAAGCTCAAGCTGCACGACCTCATTTTCCTCCTGGTTCGTGCTACAATTGTGGGGACCTAACTCATTATTGAAACCAGTGTCCAAGGCTGGCCAACACGAATCAGAATCAGGCTTAGGCTCGAGGTCGAGTCTTCAATATGAATGCACAAGAGGCGCGGGCAGACAATGATGTGGTCAACGGTACGTTCTTTGTTAATAATAAGCCTGCTTCTATTTTGTTTGATTCGGGTGCCGATAAGAGTTTTGTGTCATTATCTTTTGAACCATTGCTTCGCATGTCTAGAACCAAACTAGGAAAACCCTTGATAGTAGAAGTTGCTAGTGGTGAACCCATTGTTCTCAATTCTGTTCTTCGGAACTATCAGTTGAACCTTAACAATCATCTTTTTCCTATCGACCTCACACCAATGCAACTTGGAAGCTTCGACGTTATAGTGGGTATGGATTGGTTAGCTAAGCATCACACATAGGTAGTTTGTTTTGAGAAGATCGTTCGTGTGCCGCTTTCGACTGGTAAGATCCTAGAGGTTCGTGGTGAGAAACCTGCTGATAGTCTCAAGCTTATGTCTTGTACTCAAGCTCGGAAGTATTTGCGAAAGAACTATGTGGCCTTTTTGGTACATGTTATAGCAGATAAGGGTAAATGTAAGTCTATCCAAGATATCCCTGTTGTTCAGGATTATCCAGAAGTGTTTCCTGAAGAATTACCTGGTTTACCCCCAGCACGCCAAGTTGAGTTCCGCATTGATCTAGTACCTGGTGCAAATCCTATCGCTAGATCTCCATATCATCTTGCACCATCGGAGATGCAAGAGTTATCTAAGCAGCTTCAAGAGCTTTCTGACAAAGGTTTTATCCGTCTGAGTTTTTCACCTTGGGGTGCTCCCGTTCTTTTTGTCAAGAAGAATGATGGATCTTTCAGGATGTGTATCGATTACCGAGAGCTTAACAAGCTTACCATCAAGAATCGATATCCCCTACCTCGTATTGATGATCTCTTTGATCAGTTACAGGGTGCCACTTGTTTTTCGAAGATTGATCTTCGTTCTGGGTATCATCAACTTCGTGTGCATGAAGAAGATATTCCCAAGACAGCTTTCCGCACTCATTATGGGCATTATGAGTTTACAGTTATGCCATTCGGTTTAACTAATGCTCCTGCTGTTTTCATGGACTTAATGAATAGGGTCTGCAAGCCTTATTTAGATAAGTTCATCATCGTTTTCATTGATGACATCTTGATATATTCTAAGACGCAAGCTGATCATGAGCAACATCTTCGTCTTACTCTGGAACTCCTGAAGAAAGAACAACTTTTTGCCAAATTCTCAAAGTGTGAATTTTGGCTTAGAGAAGTTCAATTTTTGGGTCACATTGTCAACGAACAAGGTATTCATGTAGATCCCTCCAAGATCAATGCGATTAAGGATTGGGATACGCCTACTACTGCTACCGAGGTTCGTTCATTTCTTGGTCTCGCGGGTTATTACCGCCGCTTCATTGAAAACTTCTCCAAGATTGCAGTTCCTCTAACTGCTCTAACTCAGAAGAACAAATCCTTTGATTGGGGATCTAAACAGAAAGAAGCGTTTCAGACCTTGAAACATAAGCTTTATGATGCGCCTATTATATCCTTGCCTGAGGGCAATGATGATTTTGTCGTATATTGCGATGCATCAAACTTGGGTCTTGGCTGTGTTCTCATGCAAAGGAACAAAGTCATAGCATATGCATTGAGGCAGTTGAAGATAAATGAGAAGAACTACACCACTCATGATTTTGAGTTAGGTGCAGTTGTGTTCGCTCTCAAGATTTGGAGACACTATTTGTATGGTACAAAATGTGTGGTTTTCACTGACCACAAGAGTCTTCAGTATATCTTCAATCAGAAAGACCTCAACATGAGGCAACGACGTTGGGTTGAACTTC
Organism: Helianthus tuberosus; assembly: GCA_030545235.1. NCBI lineage: Eukaryota > Viridiplantae > Streptophyta > Magnoliopsida > Asterales > Asteraceae > Helianthus > Helianthus tuberosus. The sequence goes on from JARYGA010016001.1 coordinate 7,236, forward strand.
TAAACGACTATGACTGCGAAATTCGCTACCATCCTGGTAAGGCGAATGTCGTGGCTGACGCATTAAGTCGTAAAGAACGAGTCAAGCTTCATTGTGTCAAAGTTCAATCTGATATCCAAACCCGATCTGATTTTCAAACCTGCATCTCTCAGGCTCAACACACTTGTGTCTCGCAAGACTTGATGGGTAAAGAATTACCCTATCACATTAAGCCTGACCTTGAATTGAAGGACAATGGATCATATTATTTCATGGACCGTTTGTGGGTCCCAAGTCAAGACAATCTTCGTACTTTGCTTATGGATGAAGCTCATAAGGCTCGTTATTCTATTCATCCTGGTTCAGACAAGATGTATAAGGATCTTCGTACTCAGTATTGGTGGCCTGGTATGAAGAAAGACATCACCTTATATGTATCGAAATGCCTTACTTATCTTAAGGTTAAGGCTGAACATCAACATCCTTCGAGTTTATTGGAGCAACCAGAGATTCCAGTTTGGAAATGGGAAAACATTGCTATGGATCTTATTACCAAACTTCCAAGCACTAAGAGAGGTCATGATGCCATCTGGGTAGTTGTTGATCGCCTTACAAAGTCAGCACATTTCTTGCCGAACCGTGAGGATCTATCTGCTGACAAGCTTGCTAAAATCTATGTGGATGAGATTGTATCTAGACATGGTGTTCCTTTGAACATTATTTCTGACAGAGATGCTCGATTCTCGTCTCGCTTTTGGAGAACCATGCAATCTGCAATGGGAACCCAACTTAATTTGAGCACAGCTTATCATCCGCAAACGGATGGTCAATCTGAAAGAACAATCCAGACTTTGGAGGATATGCTTAGAGCTTGTGTGATCGATTTTGGTGGTAGTTGGGATTCGTATCTTCCGTTGATTGAATTCTCCTACAACAACAGTTATCACTCCAGCATCGACATGGCTCCTTTCGAAGCTCTCTATGGTCGAAAATGCCATTCACCAGTCTGCTGGAATGAGATCGGTGAGGCTCAGCTTACTGGACCTGACCTCATTCTAGAGACAACAGATAAGGTTAAGAAAGTTCGTGATAACCTTCAGACAGCTAGAAGCCGTCAAAAGAGTTACGCGGACCAACGGCGCAAGCCCTTGGAATTTCAAGTCGGTGATCGCGTATTACTTAAGGTCTCACCTTGGAAAGGTGTGATCAGATTTGGAAAGACAGGAAAACTTGCACCTAGATATGTTGGACCATTCAAGATCGTCGAAAGAATCGGTAAGGTAGCCTACAAACTTGAGTTACCTCCTGAACTTGGGAATGTTCATCCAACCTTTCACGTGTCCAATCTCAAGAAGTGTTTAGCTTATGAGAACCTCCACATACCACTTGACGAAATTCGTGTTGATGATACGATGCATTTTGTTGAAAAACCTGTGGAAATCATGGACCGTATAGTCAAATGGCTCAAGTGCAAGCGCATTCCACTCGTCAAAGTTCGCTGGGAATCTAAACGTGGACCGAATTTACTTGGGAATGTGAAGATCAAATAAAGGCGAAATATCCACATCTATTCTCACAAGTTTCCTCTAAATAAATTTCGGGACGAAATTTCCACAAGTAGGGGAGACTGTGACATCTGTGTTTGTAATCATTGTAAACATTTCAGTTATCAATAAAACAATGTTATTTGATCCCAATATTTGTTTGTTTATGTTTGACATTTTGCATATTTTGATTTTTGTTCAAATTCAAACTCCATATCGCTTTCTTGAGAGTTATACGCAAACCGATGCGTAAACGTAATCAGTTTAATGCGATAAACACTCCGGAACATCAACATATGCTTAACATACCTTAAATAACCCTTACATAACTTAGAAATAAGTTTTGAAAGCTTTGGTATGGCAAAATCAAGTTTATTCGCTTATAGGGACTAATTTCGACAAATTACGAAAGTATGCCGATTCGTACTGTAACAAACATTCCAGAACATGACCATAAGTTAAACATACCATAACTATCCTTTACATAGATTAGAAATAGGCTTTGAGGGGTTCGGTATGCTAAAATAAACTTTTTGGTCATTCAGGGACTAAAAGCGTCAAAAAGTGCATAAGTTCGCATTTTCGCGCATATCCTACCTTCTGAATACATCCGGACATCCAAAAATTTATGTAATCATTAGAATATTTTATTTTAGTGATTGGCATGATAAAAATCCATTCGTCGCGTAATTTGGATCGTTTTTCGCGTTCGTGCGTATTTCGTCGTAATTAAGCAAATAACGCATTCGTATGACCAAACGAACCGACATCCAGCACATTTTTGAGCATGTTTCAAATCCACTATGTTTAGGCATCATTGTAGGGCCTTGAAATTGGCTTAACGGGCCTTAAATGGGTCAAAATGGGCCTAAATCAACTGCAGGGACTGAAACTGTAATTATGTAAGCTGTTTGCTGGTCTCTGCAGCCCGGGCGGGCCGCGTAGGCTTCTCTTGGGTCTTACACGGGCCGTGTGAGATTAGCAGATCTGCACAGAATCAATTTTCCAGCTGTTACCAGCTGTTTTGGGCACTTGCAAATGGTTTTTGGGATACTATGGGCCGTTTTTAAGGTGCCCATGGTTTTGCAAAACCATGGGTGCACATGTACGGTTGTGATCAAAGCTCATTTTTCGATGAACGATTCTAACGGTTGTGAGAAAACTATAAATACCCCCACCCTCTTCACTTGCAACTCACACCTTGATCAAATTTTTCTCTAAGTTGGAGTGGAAACACTTCATACCTGAGAAAATTCAGATCAAACTTCTATTCTTGGACCTTTTGTAAGTCCTCTTTCGTTCTTTTATGCGTTTTTAATCATGAAAGTCAAATAGTGTTTGACTTTCTGCTTTGACCATTCAATGGTCAACACGAAGTTCGTTTGAACTTCGCAACGTGAGCGTAATCACGATGGTTATAGTCCTTTGTGACTATACCTACAGATTGCCACGTTGATTAGGTGTAGTGACGAGTCGTAGTTTCGGTCAAAATACGCTTTAGCGCGTATTTTGCAACCGAACTACTTTTGGGTATCAAGACCCTTTGTCTTGATACCAAACTTGTTTTCTAACTTAGGTAAACATGTTTTAACATGTTTAGCTCGTCACTTTTAGGTTTAGTGCTTATATAGGGTCGTAAGGTAAGCGGTCTAAACAACCGCTTAGACTTTTGAACCCGACCCGTTTGGTCGATCATTAGGATCTGACCAAACACATTAGGTGACCATAGTGTATAGGGGATAATCTTCCGAGGTTATACCTTATGGTCACTACGTTTAGTTAGTTATATGATAAGTAGTTTATATGCCTTAGATAAATTACTAAAATGCCATTTTTGCGCCAGAATTCATTTAAAGCATATGTAACATAAATTTGGACATCTAAACTGATTAGACAACAATATTAGACATGTTAAGGCATATATTACTTGTCATAGGACTAGTTAGGCGGTCCGAACGCGTTTTACGCGAACGACGCGTTAAAGTAGCATAAGCTACCTAAACGAGTCGTAATGGGTCATGAGCACTTAGGATAGGTTCCGTTTTAGTATGTAGGCTTTGTTAAACCATAACATATGAGTACCCATACTCATTCGGTTTACGAAACCGCATCCTATCCGATCTTCCGACTTAGGTCCGGTTAATTAACAAAGTTACCTATATTAGGTACCGATTGATTCCGTAATCTTTCTAGCTCAGCTTGGTGATTATTTCAAGACTATTGAGCAATCTCAAGTGAGTACATAGTCCCCGCTTTTACTGTTTTCAAACTGTTTTGGGGTGGAACACATGTGCCTACTTGTTACTTTCGTGCTTTCCACGTTTTCATAGCATATGCTTGTTATGTTCATTAGTACACTTATAGTACATGATTTCATTATGTTTCACGCTATGTATGTCCATTTAGTGCATACTTAGTGCATTGTTTTACATTACATTTCACGCTATGTATGTCCATTTAGTGCATACTTAGTGCATTGTTTTACATTATGTTTCACGCTATGTATGTTCTTTTAGCATACTTAGTGCATTGTTTTCTTATCACATGTTTACATTGGTATGACATTTGGTTTGTTTAAATGGGACAAAAATACATTCATTAACATTAATCACGCCGCTCGTTAGTAGGTAGTGGTACCATAGGAATTGACAACTCCCGTTCCTGAAATCCTAGGTTTGTTTGGATGGAAGGAATGACCGAATTCGACATATATTAACTCAGATAAACCTTTAATTTGTTTAAGGGTTTATCACCACAGTCGCAAGGCTTGAATGTATGCATTTTACAATACTGCATAGATGTTTGTATCAGTAAAGCATGCATTTATTTCACAAAACATAACTTGATTTATTTCACTTGCCATACGTGACATTTGGTTGCACATTACATAAGTTACATTTTGATAATAGACATTGTTTACACATGAACATTTTGACATTGGTTGACACATTACATTATTCACATTTGACAATGGACATTGTTTACACATGAACATTTTGACATTAAACAAGACATTTGATGGTTTGTTTGGGATAAGTGATTTAAGTAACGAGGCGTGTGTAATATGATAAAAGCATGGTGGATACGCCGCTGATACTTCCTATATATAAGTGCTTTTATGATATTACATATCGTAGCGTTATTTGAATCATTTCAGTTTAGACATATAACATTTTACATAAATAACATATTTTTACAAGACATTGTTTTACAAACAGTTTATTTTATACAAATTCATTTTACTTGGTTATTCTTTTAACCATACTTCTTTCTTTTATATAATCTGGTTTCTTATCAAGTCTTCGTATGATTTATAAAAGAAAACACTTAACAAGATTCATGACTAACTTTTATTAAACATTTCTTTAAACGTAAATCATGAATCTTATTTTAACAAAACCTATGTATCTCACAGGCATTTTTATGCTGATGTACCTATTTTCACATGTGTTTCAGGAGCTGTTGCATAGGATTGGACAAGATACACTTAGGCGGACCTGTGCCTTAGTGACATAAAACGAAGCTAGAACTAGTTTAATCATGTTGTGTACTCTTTGTTTCAGTTGTTTTAAGACAATGTAACACCTGTGTTTATAAATATAAAAAACTTTAATTTCCATGGTTGTGAAACAATAATTCTGTCGCCTCACTCTCCGACGTTTCCGCCGCGGTTTCATTGTTTTGACGCGGTCGGGGTGTGACAGGTGAATCGACCAAAACAAACCAATCTATCTGTTTGTTATACATAAATTGAGTTTGATTACAGTTCGGTTAACCATCTGTTTGTTATACATAAATTGAGAATACATCTTTCTTGTTCCCTTGTTTATTACATTACACAACATCGCCTGCTTACAGCCGTCCACACTGCAGCCCTTCTTTTTTGTATAGTTGTAGTCTTTTTGTTTTGAAAGCTTCAAAGAATGTGGCTGAATTTTTAAGTTATGTGTGAGTCATTTGATCTCAAAAGTCAATATGGTGTGGCAGTGTGCACTGGAAGTGTTTGATTAATATTCTCATAGAAGTTTCTGATAAAAATTTACCTTTTTCTGTTCATAAATGCAACATAAAACTTAAGTTCTGTACCAACAAAGTTATTAATTTTTGGAGGATTATTACCATAAAGCTTTATGTATTTGTCAATCTTTCTTTGAAAGCTTCAGAGATTGTGCCTGAATTTTGAAGTTAATTGTGAGCCATTTGATCTCAAAAGTCATTTGATGTGCTCAACAGAGTCCAGAAAACCCAAATTGGTTTTAGGTAATTAATTATAAATCCAATCCATTCAGGCACTAAATCCGCTACATTTCTCCTCCTCCACCGCCATTGCTGCCGACCGGAGCTCCCTCCGGTCACCGTCATCCTGCCGGACCTTATCATTCTCCTCCTCTCGCCTCTCTGGTGATAAATTACCTTCCGCATCGTTCGTCACATGACGTCGTACTGGAAGTAGAGTTCCGGTGACTGTTTCTCCGAAATCTGTTTCGGATTCTAAAAATTCGCTGACATGCCTTGATCCTGACGCTAGTCAAGTATGATCCGAATTTACTCTGTTTCGTTTTCATTTTTCAGTTTGATCGTTATATGCTTGTATGTTGTTATACATCGTTGTTGACATTTTTATATAATTTTAGGTGATTTGAGCTCTAATTCGGTTTAGATCTAGCAAAGTAGATACACGTTGTTAACAGGAGTATAAGATATATTCTGTTATAATCTATTGTGAAGGTTCTAGAAAGTTGTACGAATTCAATTTACTTGAAATTACTAGAAATAGAGGATCGGAGGTAGTGGAGGAAATTAGGATTAATATTATTGATTCGGAAAAGGTGATGATGATTTAACACTTTAGGCAAATTGTACATGATAGGTTGTGAACAGGAGAGATGCTGAGTTCATAATATGTGCGGCTTTAACATATTACTGGTGTGTTCTGTTACTTTGTTTGGAGAGTGTATTATGAAGGATCTTGAAATTCACTAGAAGTAGAGGAACGTAGGTAGTGGAGGAAATTAGGAATTAGGATTGATATTATTGATTTACAAAAGGTGATCATGATTTTAATACCTAGGTAAATCCGATATCAGTCATAAGAACATGAGTGATGTTGAGTTCGTAAGAAGTGCCGGTTTAATACATAACTGGTGCGTTATGTTACTTTGTTCTAATAGTGTATTATAAAGGTTCTAAAAAATTGTACGGATTTAGTTTTACTTGAAATTCACTAGAAGTCGAGGAACGGTGGTTATGGAGGATATTTGGATGAGTAAATTACAAAAATCGTCCTTTATGTTCACACCATATTGCAAGCTATGATATTTACTTTCAAAAATTACAAAAAAAACGTACTCGATGTTTGCAAACTATTGCACGTTACGTCCTTTGACCCTAACTTAGTTAATTTTTTTGGTTATATCTAATCAAGTAGACCCCACCAGAGGGCAGATTAGTCTTTTACCGATTTATTTGTATTCTAATAAATAAAGAAAATCAAATTTAAAAATTTATATATACACGTATATATTTCATATATCCCTCTTCTCTCTCTCTCAACCTTCACCCACCACCACCATTCTACCTTCCTCCTCTCTGTTCCACCAACCACCACCACCACCACACCACCGTACCTTCATCCTTAACTTCACAACCACCTCGCCTCCTGCAACTACCAAAAAACGTCCAACACCCCTACTCCATCCCTCACCGCCGGCGGCCTCTAGATCCAAACCCCTATTTCACAAACCTTAGAACCTGACCTGACAAAAAGATCCAGAATCAAGCTCAAGTTCGTAGTTAATGTAGCGTTTATCAAATTTGGTAGCAAATTTTCCTTGTTTTCGCAAGTAATGTCACCTGATTTGTGTCATATTTATCTTGTATATATTTCTTACCAAGCTGACCCCCTTTCAAGCCCATCTGAGCGTACAACATTAGAAGATACGCTCTTCAATTCACCCAAAAAAATGGCATTTGGTCTTACGTTGATCACTCTCTAGCCCATTGGGCTTATAATAATAATTGAATTTGGGATTAAAATTGAAATAGGAAGAAGAGACGGGATTATTAATTGCATTTTGAGATCTACATTTGACAGAGATGGTGGGGATCGGTGTTTTACAAATTCTTAGAGAGAGAAAGTTAAGAGAGAGAAAGATAGTTAGAGAGACAGGGGGTTGATTTATTTTATTTTTTAATTTTTTTTTGTTTTATTTATTAAATATATTTTAATAAATGAGTGAAATTACCAATCTACCCTAATTAAACATTGAAAGTTAACTGAGTTAGGATTAAAAGACATATTATGTACGGTTTTGTAAACATGAAGTATGAATTCTGTCAATTTTAAAGACAAAGGACATACTTTGCAATCCGGAACAAACATAAAGGACGATTTTTGTAATTTACTCTATTTGGATTAATATTTTTGATATACGAAAGGTGATCATGATTTAATACCCTAGGTAAATCCGACATTGGTTGTGTGAACACTGAACAGGAGAGATGTTGAGTTCATAATAATTGCCTATTTTAGATAGCGCTAGTAAGTTTTGAGTGCATTCGCTATGGATGAGAGGATGACTTCACTATTACACGTGCTCATGTCTAGGTAATTCCTAAATGGACAAAGCGGACAATATTGGTTGGTGGACAGGAAAAAATTAAAGAAAATATGTGGTGATTTGTCACTTAATTTATGTCATCAATATAGTAGATGTTTTATGATAATCTAGTTAATACAATAATAGATGTAGCCAAACATTGAACTGTGATTCTTTGCAAGATCTTTGTTTATATATTGCATTAATAAGATAGTATCACAATGAGGTTTCATTTGTGTTCAAGATATGAAATTATTGTTTAATTGTGTGTGTATTTTCTTCAGAGTGTCTTGGGGATAATACTTGGAGGTGGAGCGGGCACTCGCCTTTATCCTTTAACAAAGAAGAGGGCAAAGCCTGCTGTTCCATTAGGAGCAAATTACAGGCTTATTGACATTCCTGTCAGCAACTGCCTTAACAGCAACATATCGAAGATTTATGTTCTTACACAGTTTAACTCTGCATCACTCAATCGCCACCTGTCACGCGCTTATGCAAGTAACATGGGCGGTTACAAGAATGAAGGGTTTGTTGAAGTCCTTGCTGCTCATCAGAGTCCAGAAAATCCAAACTGGTTTCAGGTAATTAATTATAAATCCAATCCATTCAGGGTATATTAAGTCTGTGTTTTCCCATATTAATCTCGGTTATGTCATAGTATGTTTAATCGGTTACAGACTTACAGGGTACGGCTGTTGCCGTAAGACAGTACTTGTGGCTGTTTGAAGAGCACAACGTTCTAGAGTTTCTCATCCTTGCGGGAGATCATTTATACCATATGGATTACGAGAGATTTATTCAAGCTCACAGAGAAACCGATGCTGACATCACTGTAGCAGCTCTGCCGATGGATGAAAAACTAGCTACTGCATTTGGCTTGAGGAAGATTGATGAAGAAGGGCGTATAATTGAATTTGCTGAAAGTTGATACCACAATTTTGGGACTTGATGAAGAGAGAGCTAAAGAAATGCCTTATATTGCTAGTATGGGTATTTATGTTGTTAGTAAAGATGTGATGTTAAATTTGCTAAAAGATCAATTTCCTGGAGCAAATGATTTTGGAAGCGAAGTGATTCTTGGTGCAACTTCTATTGGGCTAAGAGTATGTTTCATTGTTCGAATTATTATTTATTAATAACTATGGGGGTTCATAAACCGTTGAAAGCGACCGAACCGCCCAAACCGAAGAAAGTCAGCCGGTTTGAGATCCAAACGGTTTGGTTTTGGTGGTTTGTTGCTTTAATGGTTCGGTTTTTATATTTTTTTGTTATCATTTACAAGTTTTTAAAAACTGTTGTGAGTATGTAGTTATGTATTATAAACATGAACAATCTTTATCTTTTTAGATATTCTGGTAAAAACTAAAAACTTTTAGAAAAAAAAGATAAACATGTCTAATATTTTCGTCAAAGCTTGCCAAACCAGAACGTGAATAACTCATTAAAAATTACAACTATCTAAAAATCTAAAATCTGTATTAAACAACAGTATCTATTACATTAAACTTATGTGTCAGTGTCAGAAACTTAAGATATAATCAGAAACGAACAGCAGGTGTGTTTATTGCAATCAAGAATCAAAGTACAAATGATTTAGTCATCACAGATTGACTAATACAAATGAAGATGTCAATGTGATGATGTAAAAGAAACCCTAAGAACTCTTACGAACAACTTGCAAGAGAAAGGCGATACAATGGGCGAAAATATGAAAAGGCTGATATATGATAAAAGAGGACAGGGATGGTCTGATGCCATATGAAAGAAGGATCCAGTCCTTATCTCTTGCCCTAGCAGACCAGCAACATATAAAGGCCACATTCAGCAGCGGTCATATTAGGTCCCAGCCCAACAGCAACAAGTCCATTAGAAACTTCCAGCCTAATATTGCAGCAACGGTCAACTTAAAGGAGGGCCCAAATCTCGCATAAAAGGAAACAAGTAATAAGAACAAGAATCCATAATAAAGGAAATAAATGAAGTATTAAAACTGAGAATTCATTAATATCTTTAACACCCCCCTCAGTTTTAATACCAAAAGGATTAGATAAACCTAAAGACTTACACATTTTGTTATGATAGGCTGGAAGTAGTCCTTTCGTGGAAAAATCAGCCAATTGATCACCAGAGCTGTAATTTTCTGATTCAGCTATTCACATGTACGTCAGATACTTCAAACCGAGACCAAATCGCTTGGTCACTTAATCAGATCTAGGGTTTTGATATCAAAGACCCTAGGATCACAAGAATAGAAGATTATCAACAAGATGATCTCCGTACAAGAGTGTAACCAAAATAATCCTCACGAATGTACGTGTGAGGGAAAAGAAAACAATCAGAACAAAAACCTCACGAATGAACATGTGAAGTGCAGGGAACTAGACAAGCAGACAAGAAGATGATCCTTTTTCAAGAATACTTCCTCACGAATGTACGTGTGAGGGAAAAGAAAAGAGAAGGATCAGATTGTATTCTTGAGGGTTTAAATCAACCAAACAAAAGATAAAGTGCAGATTTATTCAACCTTCTTTCTCAACAAGGAAATCAACCAGTCATCACAGATTGACTAGTAAATACATACAAACCAAAAGATTAACAAAGAACAATCAAACCTCACGAATGAACATGTGAGGAAAAGGAACCAGACAAAGAGATCATCCTTTAATAAGAAGACATCCTCATGAATGTACATGTGAGGGAAAGAGAGGACCAGATTGTATGTAGGAGAGGAGGATACAGATGTTCTTCCATAAACCCTCACGAATGAACGTGTGAGGAGATCAAAGAAACAAGAACATAACTTGTTGCAAGAAAAATGAGGAGCTCTCTGTCTCATACTTTGCACTGGGATTCTCTATCCGTTATAACAAGGGCAGCACCTTCAACGGCTATAAGCCCAACACAAGGCAGCCCCTTATAAGTCCAATAAACAGCAGCCCAATAAGCCCATTAAAGACAACCCTTACAGGAAACATAAAAAACTAATATGAGAAACCAAAAAAAAAAAATATTAAAACTGAACACATTATTTCAACACCCCCTCTCAGTTATAATGTCCAAAATAGAACATTATAACCGAAAAGAGAACATTAAAACCTCCTAAAAAACGAAGAAAAAAATGCAAATGTCTTTAGACAAATTCTTGTAACAACAGAACGCAAACATAAATCAGATAAGAAAAGAAGGAATCATAAAATTCTATAACAACATCAAATCAATAAATCCGACCACAAGGAACTACAAGAGCCTAAAACACTTCCTTGATAAAATGAGCCACACGATTATAATCCTTCAAAAAAGTCTAAAGACTTTAAACCACATGATTCAAAAATAACATATATGATAAATGCATGGAATCATGTGAACACATAACAACATCAGATATACACCTGATGACATATAAAGACACACGACTTCAGAAAATTCAGAACAAAGTCTGAAAACAATACCTGTTAAAAATCACAGAATCCAAAAAACGTATACAACGAACAATACTCAAAAAAACGGTTTCAAACAACTTTCTCTACTGACTATCAAAAAGACAATCTATACATAGATCTAACAAATTCATAGACTCAATCATGAACCAAACCACCTTAGATCTAACCAAGAGAATACGCAGAGAAAAGGACTTCGAGAAAGACCCAAACAAACAAGAGAGCTGACATCAATATTCAAAGACCTTAAATCTATATGTCAACATACAGATAGAATTTTTTGTACACACAGAAAGGAAACACTCAGAGGACATTTTCTCATATATGTCAAGAAACATGGATCAAACAACAGAGAATCTCCAAACCATATATACACACTCCAAAGATAAGAAATCAAGACATACAAAAGAGAAGAAGGATACAATACAATTCTAAAACTCTTGAATGAGATATGAGAGAAAAAGATCTATGTGTAATAGTGTGTGCAGAGTGATCTCAGATCATACAAAGACTCATACAATTAAAAAAAACAACAAATCTGACGAAACCTAGAATCATACAATTCTATACCAGATAAAAAAACTCATGGATGAGTAATAAAACAGAGAACCTTTTTTTTTTAACTAGAAAAGAACATCTCATCAACCAGAAAAAACAGCTGTAAAACATATTCAAGATTCAAGAACACTCATGACAAAACAACTGGTTAGAGATACTCAAACCACATGGTTCGACTAACCATACAACAAAAACAATAAGACATACGGGCTACGAGCAGAAGACACCTTGACAGCCCAGACCAGAATCGAAACACATGATCCAAACATATACAAAACAAAGGTGATAAAACAACTAGAAGGCAAATTCTAATTGAACAACGAATCACACGATACACCAACAGTACCACAATTATATCATTTAAACTAAAAGTCACACGACTTTTAAGAAGTCGGAACCAAGTCCGAAAGACAAGACTTGTGAAGAACTTAAAGACTAATTTGACTTGATCAAAAAACTTTTACAACTTTACAAGAACCATATCGCAAGAAAACTTGTAAAGAACATAAAGACTAATTTGAATCAAGCAAAAACAGAGCAAAAAGACTTAACAGAAATTTCATGCACCATTCAAACAAGACCAAGACGTATGAACCCTTTAATTTGTGACTCCATGAAGAAAGCAATTTTAACGACATGTCTAAGAAATAAATGAATTTGAGAGAAAAAAAAAACTTTTATCTAGGAACATTGAATCAAAACCAATTAATCAAAAAAAAAAAAAAAACCATGTCCATAAGGATAGCACCATACCACACAAAACAATACATAACAAACAATCTGGTTTACTAAGCAAACATAAGGGCTTTTTAGCATCAAGATTCTCTAAACAACTTAAAAATAGATATTCAGAATAATAAAGATGTCAAAAAATATGCAACGTATAGAAGACTTACAGTACAGTCAATAGGGAAGGTGGAAACATGCAGTAGTGAACAAACGAATGAAAAGCTTCTGTATATTTCCAAACGAAGGGATATTGAATTCTTGATTTCCTCCTTTATCTCAATCAAACCTTTCATTTTGTCCCCTCAATATTCGTTCCCCCTTTTGACCCTTTTTTTTTACTAATATTTTAATTACTTTATTTCCTCCCTCTTTTTTTTAGTAACTTTTGCCGTTCAAAAAAGAAAAAAAAAGTAACCTTTTGATTATTTTATTTTCTCCAAATCACCTACTTTCTTTAGAACCCTCCACTCTCTTCCCAAAAACCCCTGTTTCTTCTCAATTCTTCCATATTCTTAACTCAACATTCGCAACACCAAAGCTCACACAAAACAAATGTCTGCAACAACCACCTTTTCCCATCATGCTCCTTCAAACATGAATGTGGCTTTTGTAACACCAGAGAATGACCTTTTGATGCATCGCTTTGACAAAATACTCAGCGGGTGTACTTCAAAGAGGGTTTTGGAACTTGTGCGCCATTTGGTACAAATCGGGCAACTTAGAGGGGTACAAGTGAGAGACGTGAGTGTGGAGGAAGGGAAACAGGCACGAGAGATGATGCTGATTGGTAGTGGAGTTGTTTGAGACCTCAACGACGTCGTATTTTGCGAGTTGTGAACGAGAAAGTGGTGGGAATTGATCTGGGTACGACGAATTCAGCAGTAGCGGCAATGGAGGGAGGACAACCAACGATAATTACGAACGCAGAGGGGCAGAGGACGACGCCTTCCGTGGTGGCGTACAGTAAAACCTTAGTGAAGAGGTTTAATGGGAGAAAGATGATGGAGGTTGATGAAGAGTCCAAACAGGTTTCGTATTCCCAAACAGCGGCGCAGCAACCACAATGAAAAAAGACCAGGAGAAGATACAGTGGACCACAGGACCACCAAGAGACCACCACCTCAGAACAACCTTTAATCAGAGTCCTTGGACCGATCCAACCGGAGAAGCAGGCAACGGCAAGAGCAGCGGAAGATTACCAGAGCACCAGATCAACCTTGGAGCTCTGATACCATGTCAGAAACTTAAGATATAATCAGAAACGAACAGCAGGTATGTTTATTGCAATCAAGAATCAAAGTACAAATGATTTAGTCATCACAGATTGACTAATACAAATGAAGATGTCAATGTGATGATGTAAAAGAAACCCTAAGAACTCTTACGAACAACTTGCAAGAGAAAGGCGATACAATGGGCGAAAATATGAAAAGGCTGATATATGATAAAAGAGGACAGGGATGGTCTGATGCCATATGAAAGAAGGATCCAGTCCTTATCTCTTGCCCTAGCAGACCAGCAACATATAAAGGCCACATTCAGCAACGGTCATATTAGGTCCCAGCCCAACAGCAACAAGTCCATTAGAAACTTCCAGCCTAATATTGCAGCAACGGTCAACTTAAAGGAGGGCCCAAATCTCGCATAAAGGGCATGTTTGGGGTTCCTTATTTTGAAAGAAAAAGTCCTTTTTTATCCCAAAAGTCCTTTTTTTTAGTGTTTGTCTTTCCTTTTTTAGGGCAAAAGTCCTTCTTCTTAAGCAAAAGTCAGGAAATCCTAACTTTTTTTTCTCCAAAAGTGCTTTTGAATAAGTTGCAAATAAGTTAAGCCAAACATGCCCAAAAGGAAACAAATAATAAGAACAAGAATCCATAATAAAGGAAATAAATAAAGTATTAAAACTGAGAATTCATTAATATCTTTAACAGTCAGAGAATATATATGTTACTAAGAATGATTTTTTAATTTAAAAATTGCAAGTGACATATTTTATTGTTGTCAGATTTTACTTATATTATATTGTTATCAGATTGCTGAAACTCATAGCAGCAAGTCTCTATTGTTTTGGATGATTTTCTTTCTTTTTTTATTTGCAAAGGCCTGTGAACTAAAACTTTATATGTACGTAGGTACAAGCTTATCTTTACAATGGATACTAGGAAGATATTGGTACAATTGAGGCTTTCTACAATGCCAATTTGGGGATCACAAAAAAGGCGTTGCCGGATTTCAGGTAATTTTATTTTTTCACAATATTGATGTTTCTTTTTCACTCTATCGACCTCTTATGTTCGTGAATGTTTGATGCAGCTTCTATGATCGTTCGGCCCCTATTTACACCCAACCTCGATATTTGCCTCCTTCCAAGATGCTTGATGCTGATGTCACCGATAGTGTCATTGGCGAAGGGTGTGTGATTAAGGTTAGCACTCATGGTTTCTGTTTGTCAATTGACCTCTTAAGGTGTTTGACATTTAAAGGTGGAAAATTGGTATGGGGGTAACAGGTTTGGGTCAAAACGGGTCAGGCTGACCCACAAACAATTTCGTCTATTTTTCTTGAGATTTATAAATAACCAAATTAAATTTGATTGAAATGATGTATTTTAACAATAACTAGTGGGTTACCACCCGCGCTCCGCAGCGGATTCGAAAAGTAGATAAAAATAAGCAAATCGCGAGAGTTAAAGTTGTTTTATGTTTTAGTTAAGGGGCTAAACATGTCATTATTCAAGTTGACGGGCTAAACATGTCAGTATTCAAGTTGAGGGGCTAAACATGTCAGTATTAAAGTTGAGGGGCTAAACATGTCATTATTAAAGTTAAGGGGCTAAAGTTGTTTGTTAAAGTTAAGGGGCTAAAGTTGTTTTGGTTAAGGGGCTAAACATGTCATTATTAAAGTTGTGGGGCTAAACATATAATTATTAAAGTTGTGGGGCTAAAGTTGTTTTAGTTAAGGGGCTAAACATGTCATTATTAAAGTTGTGGGGCTAACATGTCATTATTAAAGTTGTGGGGCTAAACATATAATTATTAAAGTTATGGGGCTAAACATGTCATTATTAAAGTTGAGGGGCTAAAATTGTTTATTATTAAAGTTGAGTGGCTAAGTTGTTTTGATGTAGTTAAGGTGCTAAACATGTCATTATTAAAGCTGAGGGGTTAAACATGTCATTATTAAAGTTGAGAGGTTAAAGTTGTTTATTATTAAAGTTGAGGGGCTAAAGTTGGTTAATGCCAAAATTGAGGGGCCAAAGTTGATTGATGTGACAAAATAGCATATTTATAGTATATATAATGGTTATGTAGAACTGCAAGATTCATCATTCTGTTGTTGGGCTTCGATCTTGCATAGCTGAAGGTGCGGTAATTGAAGATTCATTGCTTATGGGAGCAGATTATTACAAGGTAATACTAATAAATACATCATGAAATTTTTTTAACATTTTTTACTATGTGTGATCCCTTAAAGTGCAATTTATATTCAAAGTTATAAATCAAATTTGTATCTGTTGGTTTTAGAAGATACAAAAATCTTGATGGCCATCAGTGAAGATTCGACTGTCAGGTACCTTAGAGTATCTTGTTACAGAACTATACCAAAGAGGAAGCATGTCACGCTGTGAATGTGAAATTATTATTTATTTAATAAAAGTTAAACTTAATGTGGATGAGGTCATATATGGTTTTGAATACTATATCTATGCTTTACTTGCACTTTTCATGTTTCTAGTAACAAAGTCTTTTGTTCAAGTTAGGCGAAGTAGTTTGTACACCGTTAAAATTACTTTGTACACCATTGGGTATGGTTTATACAATTATACTACACACAGTACAGCATATATAAAAGGTACTTGGTGGTGTACCAGATAATTTTAGTGGTGTTCAAATTATAATTATACTTTTTGGTAGTTTTATGTTTTTGCAAATTTACATAGTTAACCTTTTGTACTTATAAATAAAAAAACAATAGCAAGCGAATCCCAAGTGGCCTTGTTTTATATCTTCAAGATCTTGATGCACGGATAGAGCTCTTAAGAACGTTATCAGATTTGGAACGACAGCATATTTTTATATTAAGATATAACGACATATATAGAATTATATTAACATTGTATCTTATAACCATAGAAGTTACAAGAGAAACTAAACATGTTTTGAATAGAGAAAATTAGAGTGTAGATGCGTTTGAGAGTACAGAAGTTATAGAATTTAATTTCTGTCCTTTTCATGTCAAATAAACAATGTGGTCCATGTTTCTCATATTATAAATATTCTCCGGTAATTAAGTAAGAGCTAGGAGGAACTACTTGTGTTCCTACATTTGTACCCATTTCTTTATTTCATTAAATATTGATTTGTACTTTGTAGAAAAGTAAAAGGCATAAAATATCTGAAACATTGGTGTAAGGAAAAATTATTGCAAATATTTGCTACAACACAGAGTACATTTATAACATAGAGCACACTTATATTCGTATTACATGAATTAAAATATATAATTATAAGAAGCATAACGCGCTATTATTCATTTTGAAAGTAAAACTATGAAGTACATTAGTTTCTCCTTGTGTTCCTTAATGGCCTTACCCATCTGTTTTTTCTCATCCCTAGTCGTTCAAGGAACCAATCACCATACCTTGCATATAGAAGGTTCCCGATAACGATTCCAATAATCAGACCACTTCCGACTCCCAATAATATCACCATCCAATCAATTATGTCACCAGGTAGAAGGGACTCATACTCATTTCTGCTTGTTGGTGGAAGTACCGTTGGTACCTTTGAATTTTCACATTCCTTGGATAACGGTTTTCCACACAGTCCGGGATTTCCTAAGTAGGAATTGTTCTCAAATGTATTGAACTGTTTCCCTTGAGGTATGTGCCCATCAAGGTGGTTGAATGACACGTTGAAAGAAGCCAGGAAGCCAAGTTGCAACAGTTGTTGGGGGATCTGTCCCGATAGCTCGTTTTGGGAAAGATCAATAGATTCAAGATTCTTTAGGTTTCCAAAAGATGGCAAGATATGTCCTGTAAAATGGTTGTTGGAAAGATTAAGAGATTCAAGTCCATGAAGATCTTGGAGTGATTGTGGGATCTTCCCTTCAAAGTTGTTACATGAGAGATCGATGGCTGTGAATATGTTTAGAATTTTCTCATAATCTCTCTTGACACCTTTGATTGTTAACGTCATCGAGTATCGGAAATCAAACGTTACATATGCATCGAAAGGAAGCAAGTGTTCCATAGAAAATGTTCTGCTAAGATTAACAAATTTCATTGCATTCCAATTTTGGAATGACTTGTGAGGCAATTGACCACTAAAGCCATTGTTGGAAATGTCTATGATCCTTAGCTGAAGAAACTGTGAGCTAGATAGACCTTGAATTGCACCATAAAACTTATTAGATCTCAAAATGAGCACTTGTAGCTTGGGATGAGTTCCCAACCAAATCGGAAAAACATCTTCAAAAGAATTAGCTGCAAGAGATAGAAACTCTAAATTGATACAATTGGCCAAAGACCTTGACACCTTACCACTAAATCGATTTTCGCTCAAATCAATCTTCTTTAAAAGGCATCCATGTGATGTATTCAACATTGGCCCATGAAAATTATTTTGTTTCAGATCTAAATACGACAACGAATTGCTTAAGTTACCTAAACATGGAGGAAGGGTTCCAGTCATCATGTTAGAAGATATATCTAGGACTTGAAGGGATTTTACTTCACATATCCATGGTGGTATTTCTCCTGTCAGATTATTGTTGCGGACGTCATAAACAATTATTGTATGCGGAGGAATTGGAAGCCGCCCTCGTAGCTCATTATATCTTACCTCAAAAATTTCCAAACGAATCCATGGGAGAAAACGGGAATGCAGATGAAACCCAGTGATGAAGTTGTATCCCACAGAAAACACCCGTAATGTTTCTTGGCTATTATTCCAAATCCAATCTGGTACGAGGCCCTCAATTTCATTGTACCCAAGACTTAAGCGTGTCAATTTCGTTTGGAACCGCAAAAAAGCTGGGAATTCCTTCAAGTTGCAAGATGCCAGAACTAGAGTTGTCAATGCTGGTAGGGTGTCATTGGTGTAGTTGGTGGTGGTTACAAATGACAAGCTATTATGACTTAAATCAATATGTTCGAGTTTGTTGAGTCCTAAAAATGAGTCTATGCCCACTGTGCCGCTAAAATTATTTTCACTTACGTCAAGATATTCGAGGCTTTTAAAATTCAAAAACGAGTTTGAAATTTCCCCTTGCAGTTGATTTCTGCTAAAGTCGAAATCTGTTAGTTGGGTGAGGTTCATAAATGAAGATGGGATACGACCAAAAATAAAATTGTCCTCCATTAGGACAACACTAAGTTTGGTTAGGTTTGCAAGATGAGGTAGGATTTCACCTTGTATGTTCATACTGCCTAGAATCAGTGTATTAAGCTTAGTGAGTTTATTAACCCAATCGTGCACGCCTTCTATCACGACGTTGCTAGAACCAAGAACCAAAACAGTGAGTTTCGAAAGACTTTCCAATGAAGGGATAGGCCCGGTGAGTTCATTATCGTAAAGATTCAAGTGAGTTAGTTGTGTCAAGTTAGGTAGTGAAGCTGGTATAACCCCAGAAAAACCTGTTCGAAACAGATTTAGATACTCAAGTAAGGTATTGTTATGAAATTCAGGCAAGAAACCAGTGAGGTTGGAATTGTTTCTCATGCTCAGATATTTCAACTTGGGCAAGTGAAATATTGCAGAAGGAAATTCATCTTGAAGCTGACAATCTCCGAGTCTGATAGACCTCAAGGAAGAAAAATTGGCCAGGAAACGAGGTACGGATGAACTCAAGTCAACCTCATAGAGATGGAGGTATTCGAGTCTAGTCATGTTTTTCAACAAATATCCAAGGCCAGAACTATGAAGCTTTAGGGGATTCCCTGACAGATCTAACGAAATGAGTTGTGTTAACTGTGAGATTTCATTTGGGATTCGGCCATAAAATCCAGAATCAGAGAGATCGAGGCTTCTTAATTGCTTTAGATGAGCAATTTCAGATGGAATTTGAGATTGAACAAAGTTGTTCATGGAGAGATTTAGTACCTGAAGGTGAACAAGCTTGAAGAGGGTACTGTTGGAGTTGATAATTCCACTGAGAGAGCTTTCGCTCCAGTCAAGCTCAATCACATGGCCATTATTGCTGCTACAATACACACCTTCCCACAAGCAACAATCAGAACCAGAACCATTTAGAAACCCAGCAGCAGCATCATAGTTCTGACGAAGAATGGTTTGCTTAAATTGAAACAATGCTAAACACTCTTCATCATGGTTTAAGAAAGATGTAGTGCATGTGAGGAGTAAAAAGTATACGAGGGAGAAGGCTTGTAAGTGGATGGAAGCCATGAAGAGAAGTACGTAGTTTAATTCAAGAAATCAGCTGATTATATAAACCCCATAATAGGGTGGGTACTACTGCAGTTAACAAGTCTGTGCGGAGACTTCAGAGTCAAAAGTCTTCTGTCCGGTCCCTCTCGTTATTACTCCGATGGAGCCGTGGTCATTTCTCTGATGAGCTGTTAGGGAACACCATCAAATCATTGTCTGTTAATTATATCAAGGAGAGTCGTGTCTATAAAAAAAAAAGGACTAGTACCTTATAATTCTTAACATATTTTTTTTTTTTTTTACTTTGAATTGAACTTACCCAATACTTTTTAACACAAAAAGTGAAGAAAAAAATTAAATAACTAATTTACAAATAATCTTATCACAAAAATACAGAACTAGACGGCTTAAGAGATCCACTCATTTAGGTTTATACGACCTGAATAAGACTTGTTTATTAAACTGGATTTCCAGCTGACCCCAAAGGGCCAACATATGCTATTTAAACCCCTCACCCTAAGTTCGAATCTCTTCCAGAGGTGTTCTCCCATATTTACATAATTTTGCACTGAGTTAATTATTGTTTTCGTCCCTGTAGTTTGTTAAAAATCACTATTTCAGTCCATTAGTTTAAAAATTGCGATTTCAGTCCCTGTGGTTTCACTTTCGTAACCATTTCAGTCCACCTCCGTTAACCCCATCCATTTATTCTGTTAAGTACACGTGAATTGACCATAATGCCCTTATTAATAAAAAATAGAAAGATATCTAAATGAGTTAATTACTGTTTTTGTCCCCGTGGTTTGTCAAAAATCACTATTTCAGTCCATTAGTTTAAAAATTGACATTTCGGTCCAGTCTCCTAACACCGTCTATTTTACCATTAAGTTTTTAATGAAATACCTAAATTACCCTTATGTTAATTAAATATGGGCTTATATGATTTTATTATTGGATTTATATGATTTTATTGTTGTGTGACATATGGACTTAAATTCGATTGTATGGTTCGACCCACCATGGCTTCAGTAGAAGTAGAAGTCTGGCACTAATTTTACATATATGGTTCCAAAATTTTAATTTTGGATTTTAGAATGAAAAAATGTCCAGGTAAGCATTATTTTTCAAAGTTATTATGTTAATTGATGCTGGTAGGAAGATATTAATTGGGGTGGGGTGATACAGTTGTGTTTTAACAAATGGGTCCTAGAATACAATCTTTTAAATTTCCATGGTTTTTTTATTTAATTAACACAAGAGTAATTTAGGTATTTCATTAAAAATTAACGGTAAAATAGGCGGTGTTAGGAGACTGGACTGAAATGGTTACGAAAGTGAAACCATAGAGGCTGAAATCACAATTTTTAAACTAATGGACTGAAATAGTGATTTTTTACAAACCACAGGGACGAAATCAGTAATTAACTCATTTAGATATCTTTTTGTTTTTTTATTAATAAGGGCATTATGGTCAATTCACGTGTACTTAACAGAATAAATGGATGGGGTTAATGGAGGTGGACTGAAATGGTTACGAAAGTGAAACCACAGGGACTGAAATCGCAATTTTTAAACTAATGGACTGAAATAGTGATTTTTGACAAACCACAGGGACGAAAACAGTAATTAACTCTTTTGCACTTAGTAGAAATCGAACCTGAGACCTCCCCAGGAGGAAACCACTTAGTGAAAAAACCCCTGACCAACTGGGCTATACCATATTGGCTTTTATTTTTTTACGTAAGATAAACGGGATATGTAGTTGTGTTAAAAAATTATTTCATTGGAAACGGAGTTATGTTCAAAATAAAGTGTTTTTTTTTTTTATTTCTTGTTATAAGTTATAACGAGTGCCGGTACCGCATCGTTGTTGAGACGAACCTAATTTGATTAAGAGTCAACGAGATTAGTACCGGTATTAGTATTACTGTATTACTGGAAGTCAGAACTTGTACCGGTATTGGCTTTTTTGGTTTTCGATCAATGTGAAACACGTGCCGATGTCCTTTGTGACATATCACAACTTCATTTTTGGTGTTTTTTTTCTTTTGGTTGGTATACCGCATACCCTGCAGTACAGATACTGTAACAAATCAAATCAATACCAACTAAATTCCAGACGCAACGCGCATGGGAATTCCACTAGTTAGTTTTTTTTTTAAATCTTGCAATGGTTTTATAAAATGAATAAAACAATATGTTATAAACATTAAATAAAATTCATTACTTCTATACTATAATTCTAGTTGCCATAATTATATAAAACATTTGTTATAAGCTTTACACAACGTGCATTGAATCATTAATATAAATATAGTTTTGAGTAAATTATCATGAAGAGGAATAAAAAGTATACGAGGGAGAAGGCTTGTAAGTGGGTGGAAGCTATGAAGAGAAGTAGTTTAATTTAAGAAATCTGATTAATCGAGAAGCTTTAAAAAGTATACGAGGGGGAAGGCTTGTAAGTGACTAGAGGGTATGGGGCCGGCTGAGGCCCGGCTTGGCCCGGCGCTGGTCCCTCACACCGCCCCCTGGGCTCGGCTCGGCAATCTCGGCTCCCACAAGACGGATCGGACGGGCCACTTTTCAAAGTTTATAGCCGTTACAACGGCTAGTATATTAAATAAAAAAAATCCCCCTTTTCTATAAACACACTTATTTTATACCATTTTCATCATTTTCTCCCCACTTTCAACCCAAAACACTCTCAATTTTATACCACTTTCTCCTCACTTTTATAAAAAAATATCTTTTCATCCACAATGCCATCTAATTCTCGGTGGTCCTCGTCTTTGTATATTTTTATTAACAGACGAATACGGATTAACAGAGAACTCCAAGGTTTATCATTAATAAATTTTATTATCCTAATTCCTTATTTCCTCGTATTTATATATTTTTTTACGACATGAGCGCATGAGAAATTGCTGAACGATTATTTTTCGGATGCACCCCTTTACAATGCCGAGATTTTCAAACGCAGGTTCCGAATGAGCTGCCAGTTATTCACACGGATTGCTGATGATTTGGCGGGGCTAGACCCGTTTTTCACGCAATGACCCGATGCTCGAAATTATGAAGGGTTTACCACGTTACAAAAGTGTACTGCGGCCATTCGCCAACTGGCGTACGGGACAGTGGCCGACGCTTTAGACGAGTACTTACAGATGTCGGCAAGAACTACGCGGGAATGTTTGTATCGGTTTTGCCATAATGTGGTGAAACTGTATAGCAAAAAATATTTGCGGAAACCAAACGCGTATGATGTTCAACAGTTTATAATTTTAGGTAGTGTAATTTTTCTTTTTTAGGTTATGTAATTTTTATTTATGTTATGTAATGGATTTTATTATCTTTTTTTATGTCTTATTTTTTTTATTTAAATTTTGAATTGTTTTTATAAAGTTAAACAAATAAAAAAGTTAAACAATAAAAATTAAACAATAAAAGTTAAACAAATAAATTCATCATCATCATCATACTCAGTAAATCCCACCAATAGCAAAGCAAAGGTAGGGTCTGAGGAGGGTAAGATGTAGACAGCCTTACCTCTACCCCGTAGGAATAGAAAGGCTGCTTCCATTGAGACCCCCGGCTCGATAGTTGTTTTGCATCAAGCCTTGGACATAAGGCACATAACACTCAGCAATCAGGACAAAGACCGATTAGTGCATGTACCCTTTTGTCTTTCAGCTATCAACGCCACCACATGATGCATGATTAACCGTCCTCAGCTTTTAACGTTATTTTCACGAAATTAGTAAATAACGTTAAAATTAGTGCACTTTCACTTTTGCCCCCTGATGGCCCACACATATATACATTATATGCGCATACCGCAAGCGGGGCGTAAACAAATAAAAAATGCACAGATTAAAAAAAATTATGTGTGGGTAGCCCCATCCTCCACCCCACTCAAAATGCAAAGAGGCTCATCCTCCATGAGATGGTGACGTGACGCCTACGTGGCGGCCCATCTCATATCTCATGAGGATGAGCCTCTCTAGTCTAATAGGGTGGGTATTACTGCAGTTAAGAAGTCTGTGCGGAGACTTCAAAGTCAAAAGTCTTCTGTCCCGTCCCTCACGTTATTACTCCGATGGACCCGTGGTCATTTCTCTGAAGATTCGTTACAGGGAACACCATCAAATCATTGTCTTTTAATTATATCAAGGAGAGTTGTGTCTCTAGAAAAAAAAAAAAAAAAAAACTAGTACATAGTAGTATAAAGAAGCAACGCCAAAAGTGAAGAAAAAAATTAAAACACTATAAACAAAACAAGCAACATGTTTATGCATACATGTAATCTTGGCTTTGGGAAGTTTTTCAAAGAAAAAATGGTTATGCATATGGTTGTTGTAACCTTGGCTTCGGGGGGTTTAAAAGAAAATGATTTTTTTACTTTTCACCCAAAAGTATTTTATAAATTACTTTTAACTCAAAACTATTTGTTTTTTTTTTACTTTTAATCCAAAACTTTTTATCTTTTGCAATCTATCCTAACAACTTTTTTTACTTTCAAATTTGGTCCTTTATAGTTTTCATTTTCCGTAAATTTTTCGCTTTATGCCTCGTTCTAAATTTTGTGACTTAACACATCGCAACGTGCGTCTTTGGTTTAACGTTTTTACGTTTCGTTCTAAATTTTGCGAGTTAACACGACACAACGTGCGTGTGTGGGTGAACATTTTTACATCGTCTATTTTTTTCTCGTTTGACATGCTCAACATAACGTGCGAGTCCTAAATCGACTTAGTTATAACTAAAGAATCTCCGCCGCATTGCAGCGGGTCGTAATTCTAGTTAAATAACTAATTTACAAATAATCTTATAACACAAATATGGAACTACACAGCTTAAGAGATCCACTCATTTAGTCTTATACGACCTGAATAAGACTTGTTTATTAGATGATTTAAAATGTACCTCATTTTTACTTTTTTTATGTTGTGATTACGTTTACAAATTTTGTTACAATAATATAATGTAAAGCTTTATAAAATCCTGAATATACTCTTGTGAAGTTTTTATTTTTATCTACGTTACAATAAAAGTTTTGTAAAAAAATAAACTTGTCAAATATAATTGGTTTTTTCTTTTATTTTTTTGTTCTTTTTACGTAAGATGAACGAGATATGTAGTTGTGTTAAAAAATTATTTCATTGAAAACGAAGTTATGTTCAAACAGTGGCGGACCCAAAAATTATATGTTGGGGGTGCGGATGAGGTGTTCATCCATATTTTCAAGGGGTGCGGTCGGGTTTTTTTGCCTAAAATATACACTAATTTTTTTTTCAAAGGCCTTGGCCAAAGGGTAGGTCCGCCCCTGTGTTCAAAATAAAGTGTTTTTTTTATTTCTTGTTATAAGTAATAACGAGTGCTGGTACCGTATCGCTGTTGAGACGAACCTAACCGATTACGAGTCAACGAGATTA
>JARYGA010016002.1:0-26858 GCA_030545235.1 Helianthus tuberosus
CGCCAGATGTCACCTTAAAAAAAAGAAAGGAAACGTGAGGGAGAATTTTTAAAGAACAAGCTTAGAGATCTGCAAATCGAACGAAAGGATGGGTGTTCTGACCGGAAACCTGTCAAAATCCTCCATCGCCGCTGCCGGGCGCTGCCTATCTCCGCCGCTCCCTTTGTTTCTCTCTCACCTCACTCTTCCTCTGTTGATCTTGTCGTCGGATAACAAAGGAACGAGAATGTGGGTGTGGGTGTTATAGGGATGAAGAAGGAGGGTGGTGCTTATCGGAGAACAGGGAGACACCGGTAAACTGCCGGAGGTTAACTCCGGTGACCTGTTGTGATGAAATAGTCGGGAAATCAGGGGGTGTATAAGTGTTTCATCGGGTTTCATAGATGGCACCGGCTGGCGCCTCTGGCTCCGTCACCGGAGTAGGTGTCGCGAGAGAGAGAGACATGAGGGGAGGGTGTCGGCTGTGCATTTGAGGTTTAGGGTTTCTCTTAAATGTGTAGGAGACGGAGATAGTGTTTTTGCTTATGAGGGTGTGGTTTTGGATAAGGTGTAGACAAAACAAATGAGAGGGAAAAGTTGGTGGTGTGCGGCTGGTTATGTGAAAGAGAAATCAATTTAGGGTTTAGTTTCTCTTATATATAGTTAGGTTTACTATAGTGGGCTTTGGGCTTGGGTCTAAGGCCCACAAGCCCAATCCCCGTGTTTAAGTGGCCCGATCGCACTGACGAACCCGTTTTCAAAACCAGAACGTCGTGTAATGTTGTAGAATATTATTTTAGGATTAAAATACGTAGGAGGGCGTCAGATATCGTTGTGTGACGCGTTCGCTCGTTGGTTGCGCTAAAATTGTGTGAAATGCGCCGCTTGTCATTTTAAATCTGTTTTTTCGGTCCGATTTCGACTGCGAATATTAAAATGGAAAGCGAATACGAATTTTCAAAAAAAAACATGGAAATTCAAAAATATGAGGCGTTACAGTCTCCCCTACTTTAGTAAATTTCATCCCGAAATTTATTCAAAGGAAGACCTTGGGAAGGATGGCATTCTCGAAGTGTGTTTGCGTATAACCGAGAAATAGGTTGTGAGTGATCAAAGTGTGTATTCAATTTGATAGGGGAAACACCGAATTTCTCATTGCACGTTTTTACGAAATGTGACACCTGTGTCACTTCAACCATCAAACAAATACCAAACCGATGAAATATTATATTTCATACTTGGGATTTGTATAAATATGTGTATCATTTGCACATATCAATTCTTGTTCAATTTCAAGCCTTAAATCGCTTTCTGGAAGGTTATACGCGCACGATGCGTAAATATAACCAGTTTAATGCAACAAACACTCTGGAATAGTGATATAGGCTTAACATACCTTAAATAACCTTTACATAACTTAGAAATAAGTTTTGGAAGGTTTGGTATGCCGAAATCAAGTTAATTCGCTTATAGGGACTAAATTCGACAAACTGCGAAAGTATGATGATTCGTACTAGAACAGACATTCTGGAACATGACCATAAGTTAAACATACCATAAATATCCCTTACATAGCTTAGAAATAGGCTTTGAGGGGTTCGGTATGCTAAAATAAACTTTTGGGTCATTCAGGGACTAAAAGCGTCAAAAAGTGCACAAGTTTGCACTTTCGCGCATATCTTACGTTCTGAATACATCCGGACATCCAAAAATTTATGTAAGCATTAAAATATTTTATTTTAGTGTTTGACATGAGAAAAATCCATTCGTCGCGCAATTTGGATCGTTTTTCGCGCTTATGCGCATTCCGTCGTAATTAAGCGAACATCGCGATCGCACGACCAAACGAACAAACACCCGGAATATTGTTGAGCATGTTTCATGTCCACAATGTTTAGGCATCATTTTAGGGCCTTGAAGTAGGCTTAACGGGCCTTGAACGCGTCCGAATGAGCCTTAAACACCAACAGGGACTGAAACAGACAATTCAGCAAACTTGTTTCTGATCAGACATGCCCAGGCGGGCCGCGTAAGCTTCTGATGTTCCTTACGCAGGCCGCTAGGCCCTCCCAGACCAGATTCAATGAATTAAACAACTGTTAACAGCAGTTATGCACCCAAAACTCAATTCCACTTGTTGATACCTGATCATGGGGGGCCATTTTAAGTTGCCTTAATGTTCCAACACATGTACGGATGAGATGTAATCACGGTTTTCAAGAAACGATCCTAACGGTGGTCCATTTCCTATAAATACCCAACCCATTTACTTACAAAACCCATAAATCTGATCTAAGAATGCTCAAAGTTGAAGCCATAGCTTCATACCTGAGTTACTTGGATCAAGATTAGCTTGCAGGGACCCTTTGCAAGTATTCCTTCGTTCTTTTATTGCTTTTCGAGTCCGAAAGTCAAACTATGTTTGACTTTCTGCGTTGACCAGTTTATGGTCAATGCGAAGTTCGTTTGAACTTCATAACGTGAGCGTAATCACAATGGTTATAGTCCCTAGTGACTATACCTACTGATTACCACGTTATCTAGGCTCAGTGACGAGTCGTAGTTTCGGCCAAAATTTGTATTCTTGCGTATTTTGTAACCAAACTACTCTTAGGTATCAAAACTGTTTGTTTTGATACCAAACATGTTTTCTAAACTTAGTTAAGCATGTTTTAACATGCTTAGCTCGTCACTTTTAGTTTAGTGCTTATATAGGGTCGTAAGGTAAGCGATCTAAACAATCACTTATACTTTCGAACCCGACCCGTTTGGTCGATCATTAGGATCCGACCAAACATATTAGGTGACCATAGTTGTATAGGGAATAACCTTCCAAGGTTATACCTTATGGTCACATCGTTTGAGTAGTTGTATGATAGGTAGTATATATGCCTTAGGTAAATGACCAAAATGCCATTTTTACGCCAAAATTCATATTAAGCATAAGTAACATAACTTTTGACATCTAAACTGATTTGGCAACAATATTAGACATGTTAAGGCATATTCTACTTGTCATAGGACTAGTTAGGCGGTCCGAACGCGTTTCACGCAAACGACGCGTTAAAGTAGCATAAGCTACCTAAACGGGTCGTAAGCACTTAGGTTAGGTTTCATTTTAGTATGTAGGCTTTGTTAAACCATATTACATGAGTCCCCGTACTCATTTGGTTTACAAGCCCTCATTCTATCCGATCCTCCGATTTAGGTCTGGTTTATTAACATAGTTACCTATATTAGGTGCCGTTTGATTTCCGTGATCTCTAGCATTGTTTGGTTGTTACTCAAGGACTACTAAGCAATCTCAAGTGAGTACATAGACCCCTCTTTTACTGTTTTCAACTGTTTTGGGGTGAAGCATGTGTACCTATATGTTATTTTCATGATTTCAAAGTATAATTGATTATACATGTTATTACTTATCATTTGACAAACTAAATAACTATCTATGGTTTAAACACTGATTTCTCAAAGAACATAAAATAAAATGTTGAATTGTACTTATTTTATGTTCACCAGACCGATTGGTAGTATGATATAGCGCTATAGGATTAGACACCCCATTCCTGTTGTCATGGAATGTCTGAAACTAATTTGTTTCTCCATCCAAATAGGGATTTCCTTTGTGGTATCCCTATAGTCTCAAAGGTGTATTTTGAAGCACTAGGTCTGAATGAATTCTTAAATCACATTATTTTTGTATATTTAGTTATACTCCCAAAGGTATATTTTGATATACTCCCATATGTGATCTTGTACAAAACCAACAAACATTTTATTAATCATTAAAGCATAGTTTGATATGTTATCTTCAAAATCCAAAACATAGTTTAATATGTTATTCATAAATCCAAAGTATAATTTTAATATACTACTATAAGGTTATTCGTTTAACCTTACATTATTTTACAGAGCATAACTTTTGATTTATTCAAACACTTTGTTTTATACATTTTTACTTGTGGTTTAAGTAGTCTCATTTTACTTACCATACATAACTCTTGTTTACACATTACATGGTTTACATTTAACTTGGGTTATACAATAACATTGGACTACTGGTTTAAACATGAACATTCTATATTGGTGGTTTGGTTTGAGTAAGTGACTTAAGTAACGAGGCGTGTGTAATATGATACAAGCATGGTGGATACGCCGCTGGTACTTCCTATATATAAGTGTTTGTATGGTATTACATATCGTAGCGTTATCTGAATCATTTTAATTTAAGACATATAACATTTTATACAAATAACATACTTTTCACAAGACATTGTTTTACAAACAACTTATCTTATACAAACTCATTTTTACTTGGTTATTCATTTAACCTTACATTACTCTTTTATGTATCATCTACTTTATTCGAATGATTTATAAAACAAAACATTTTACAAGGATCATGACTGACTTTTGTTAAACAACTTTTTCTAAACTTATAAGTCATGAATCCTCTATTCACAAAACCTATGTATCTCACAGGCATTTTTATGCTGACGTACCTATTTTTACACATGTTTCAGGTGCTGTCTTGAGATGATTGTTGATACATGCTACATTTAGGATGGACTCGTGCCTTAGCGACTTTAAAACTTGGAAGATCATAGTTGTACTTATTTGATTGTATTAAAACAATGAGTTCATTTATTCAAGAAAACAAAATTATTTATTCCATGGTTACGAAACAATGATTCTGAAACAACACTCCCCGACGTTTCCGCCACGTCTTGTTGTTTTACGTGGTCGGGGTGTGACATAAAAGTTGGTATCAGAGCCAATGGTTATAGGGAATTAGGTTATTAGTAATGCTTTGACCTAGACTATAACCTTCCTAGGACCCTAACACAAGTTTTCTTGTGTTTAGTTTTAAAACAATACCGTCACTTATTCTTAGGTGACAACCACAATAAGAACACAAATTTCTATCCCGCTTTGAAAACTAATCATCTGTTCTAGGATGATTTATTATATGGTTTTGAACCCTTTAAGTTTTCAAAATCCCGTCAAAGTTAGTCTAAATAATGTGAACATGTGCAAACTGGAAGGGTGGGTGCCTGTACCCTGAGCTTTCTGTCTAAGGCTAGAGTGTTCGTACAAATCCGTAATATCGGACCAATCACTCTTACCTGGGAACTCTTGGGGTGAGTGTCCACCTATAGGCGATCATGTCTTCACGATACATTATTTTTGACCTATTTACTTTGCTTAACCACCAGGGTCGTTTGTTGCTTTGTAGTAACAAATAAATGACCACCATCCTTGCTTTCATCAGATTGTTTCATCTCATTCTTTTCGTCTAATTCTCTCACTCGTTTCCTTTCATGTTCCTCTTCTAGAATGCCTCCTCGATGCGACAATCAGATGGCGAATGCCGAACTGGCGGAAATCATCGCGCAGCAAATGGCTGCTGCCTTCCCAAATCTTTTTGCTCAAATGAATCAAGCCATCAACAACCATAATGCCCCATGCAATTTCAAGAGTTTCAATTCGGCTAAGCCACTCAAGTTTAGTGGTTCTGAAGGAGCAACTGGGCTCCTACAATGGTTCGAGAGCACTGAGAGTACGTTCCGTCACGTTCAGTGTCTTGATAATCGCAAGGTCGAGTTTGCTTCCAGTGTGTTTCAGAAAAGGGCTCTTACATGGTGGAACGGGGTTATGAGAGACCGCGGCACTGAGGTTGCATTAGCACAGACTTGGGCTGAACTTAGGGCTCTTATGATGAAGGAGTTTTGTCCTCGTCATGAATTGAGAGCTTTAGAAAGGGAATTCGATGACCTAAAGCAAGACAGTGGAGAACATCGAGCCTATACTGACCGCTATGAGGAATTGAGCATGTTATGCCCTACTATGGTTACGCCTCTGGATAAGGTGATTGAGAAGTACATTGATGGTCTTCCTGACGTAGTTCAGGATATCGTTACTGGCAGCAACCCCACTACTGTCAGACAAGCCATTGAATTGTCTGCCACTCTGACTGAATCCCATATCAGGAAGGGTAAGCTGTTTCGGAAAGGCGACCCAATACCATCTGACAAGATAGCTCAAGTAGAACCAAAGGAAAAACAGGCTGAGGTATCCAAGAAGAAGAAGCGCAAAGCCTCTCAAAATTACGCTGTAACTGCTCAAGACAAACAGGTTGCACCAAACCAGCCAGCACAATCTCGCAAAAGGCAAAACTATGTTGGTACCGCACCTTTGTGCAACAAATGCAACCTTCATCATCTAGAGCAAGAGCAGTGTCACAAATGTACCCACTGTGGGCGGTTGGGACATTTGATCAATGTTTGTCGTTATGCAAATCAAGTTGCTGCAAACCCTGCTGCTGTTCAAGCACGGTTTCCACCGGGGTCATGTTATAACTGTGGTGACCTTACTCACTACAGAAATAATTGCCCAAGACTTGTTAACGCACCTCCAGCGCGAGGACGAGCATTTAACATCAATGAGGCAAACGGGAACAATGATGCAGCAGTGAACAATTAGTGTTTTGTAATTCCTTGGTTGTTATCTTTTGACACTTCAAGACAATTCGGTTGTTACATAAATAAAGATTTGTTGTTTTTATTTATGCAAAACTTATGCGATTGTGTGAATGTTTGATGCAACCTTATGATGTCAACCCAAAGATAAACTACTCGTGTGGTTCTGTCATCTTATGACCACTTGTGATCTCCCCAAGAACCTTAAACGCCCGTTTCTTTTAAGAAACAAAGCAAAACTCTTATTGAAAATCCTTCTATCTTTATAGATAGATCCTTGAAAATCATTTAAGCGCCAAATGAAATCCATGGATTGGATTCCTAGTGTACTTTAAATATCCATGCCTAAAGATAACAAATTAAAGAATCAAGTTAACTAATTTTGTGCTTATGTGTTTTTCTTACATGTGTTGTGGTTGTATGTGATCCATCCAAATCCTCGTAGAGTCTTTCATATCTCATATGAGGGATTCATAGTAGGATATCCAAAGTTACTATCTTAAATCCTTAATGGACTTCTACGTTGTAGTCAAGTCCCTTGGGTTTTAAAGTACTATTCTAAAATTGGACCCCTTGAGTGGTCTAGATAAACAGATTGATTTGAAAATCTGATTAGAAATATCATGTGATGATATAATTAAAAAGATCCCTTAAGTGGTCTATTTAAGGAGATCGTACGACGGTCTAGTTAAAAAGATCATGTGTTGATCTAGTTATAAAGATCGTTCGTTGATCTAGTTGAAAAGATCCTTTGGTGGTCTAGTCAAGTCGCTTCATGTTTATTCAATTGATTTTTCCTCTACGCATTATGAAATGAACTGTGCGGACTGTGCAAGGAATTACGTAATTATGGAGGCCTACATAATTATGGAAATTCAGTGCACAGAAACCACAAGAATTTTTGTCATGTGTTAAGACCTATAGTGACAAGAATAATGGTACGGGAGAAGTCTTGGACCTTGACCGATGTCATTTTATCTTACACTCCCCAAATCTGATTTCTAGCACACACAATTTTCCTATGATAAGTCTTCATAAGAAACGTTCTTCTGTCCATAGTTCAAAATTCCATGTTTTGCTACTACAAGGACTTCACTTTGAGGGTTAACAAATTCTCTAAGAATCCTAACATGGCCAAGAATTTTACTGAAGGGTTCAATGGATCTATTTGAAGGCGAAACCGACACAGCTGTCTTCACAAGTTTCCTCTAGAATTAAATTTCGGGACGAAATTTCCTAAAGTAGGGGAGACTGTGAGACCTGTGTCACTTCAACCATCAAAAAAATACCAAACCGATGAAATATTATATTTCATACTTGGGATTTGTATAAATATGTGTATCATTTGCACATATCAATTCTTGTTCAATTTCAAGCCTTAAATCGCTTTCTGGAAGGTTATACGCGCACGATGCGTAAATATAACCAGTTTAATGCAACAAACACTCCGGAACAGTGATATAGGCTTAACATACCTTAAATAACCTTTACATAACTTAGAAATAAGTTTTGGAAGGTTTGGTATGCCGAAATCAAGTTAATTAGCTTAAAAGGACTAAATTCGACAAACTGCGAAAGTATGATGATTCGTACTAGAACAGACATTCCGGAACATGACCATAAGTTAAACATACCATAAATATCCCTTACATAGCTTAGAAATAGGCTTTGAGGGGTTCGGTATGCTAAAATAAACTTTTGGGTCATTCAGGGACTAAAAGCGTCAAAAAGTGCACAAGTTTGCACTTTCGCGCATATCTTACGTTCTGAATACATCCGGACATCCAAAAATTTATGTAAGCATTAAAATATTTTATTTTAGTGTTTGGCATGAGAAAAATCCATTCGTCGCGCAATTTGGATCGTTTTTCGCGCTTATGCGCATTCCGTCGTAATTAAGCGAACATCGCGATCGTACGACCAAACGAACAAACACCCAGAATATTTTTGAGCATGTTTAATGTCCAAAATGTTTAGGCATCATTTTAGGGCCTTGAAGTAGGCTTAATGGGCCTTGAACGTGTCGGAATGAGCCTTAAACACCATCAGGGACTGAAACTAACAATTCAGCAAACTTGTTTCTGATCAGACATGCCCAGGCGGGCCGCGTAAGCTTCTGATGTTCCTTACGCGGGCCACTAGGCCCTCCCAGACCAGATTCAATGAATTAAACAGCTGTTATGCACCCCAAACTCAATTCCACTTGTTGATACCTGATCATGGGGGCCATTTTGAGTTGCCTTAATGTTCCAACACATGTACGGATGAGATGTAATCACGGTTTTTGAGAAACGATCCTAACGGTGGTCCATTTCCTATAAATACCCAACCCATTTACTTACAAAACCCACAAATCTGATCTAAGAATGCTCTAAGTTGAAGCCATAGCTTCATACCTGAGTTACTTGGATCAAGATTAGCTTGCGGGGACCCTTTGCAAGTATTCCTTCGTTCTTTTATTGCTTTTCGAGTCCGAAAGTCAAACTATGTTTGACTTTCTGCATTGACCAGTTTATGGTCAATGCGAAGTTCGTTTGAACTTCATAACGTGAGCGTAATCACGATGGTTATAGTCCTTAGTGACTATACCTACTGATTACCACGTTATCTAGGCTCAGTGACGAGTCGTAGTTTCGGCCATAATGCGTATTCTTGCGTACTTTGTAACCAAACTACTCTTAGGTATCAAAACCGTTTTTTTGATACCAAACATGTTTTCTAAACTTAGTTAAGCATGTTTTAACATGCTTAGCTCGTCACTTTTAGTTTAGTGCTTATATAGGGTCGTAAGGTAAGCGATCTAAACAATCGCTTATACTTTCGAACCCGACCCGTTTGGTCGATAATTAGGATCCGACCAAACATATTAGGTGACCATAGTTGTGTAGGGAATAACCTTCCGAGGTTATACCTTATGGTCACGTCGTTTGAGTAGTTGTATGATAGGTAGTATATATGCCTTAGGTAAATGACCAAAATGCCCTTTTTACGCCAAAATTCATATTAAGCATAAGTAACATAACTTTTGACATCTAAACTGATTTGGCAATAATATTAGACATGTTAAGGCATATTCTACTTGTCATAGGACTAGTTAGGCGGTCCGAACGTGTTTCACACAAACGGCGCGTTAAAGTAGCATAAGCTACCTAAACGGGTCGTAATGGGTCGTAAGCACTTAGGTTAGGTTTCATTTTAGTATGTAGGCTTTGTTAAACCATATTACATGAGTTCCGTACTCATTTGGTTTACAAGCCCTCATTCTATCCGATCCTCCGATTTAGGTCTGGTTTATTAACATAGTTACCTATATTAGGTGCCGTTTGATTTCCGTGATCTCTAGCATTGTTTGGTTGTTACTCAAGGACTACTAAGCAATCTCAAGTGAGTACATAGACCCCTCTTTTACTGTTTTCAACTGTTTTGGGGTGAAGCATGTGTACCTATATGTTATTTTCATGATTTCAAAGTATAATTGATTATACATGTTATTACTTATCATTTGACAAACTAAATGACTATCTATGGTTTAAACACTGATTTCTCAAAGAACATAAAATAAAATGTTGAATTGTACTTATTTTATGTTCACCAGACCGATTGGTAGTATGATAGGATTAGACACTCCATTCATGTTGTCATGGAATGTCTGAAACCAATTTGTTTCTCCATCCAAATAGGGATTTCCTTTGTGGTATCCCTATAGTCTCAAAGGTGTATTTTGATGCACTAGATCTGAATGAATTCTTAAATCACATTATTTTTGTATATTTAGTTGTACTCCCAAAGGTATATTTTGATATACTCCCATATGTGATCTTGTACAAAACCAACAAACATTTTATTAATCATTAAAGCATAGTTTGATATGTTATCTTCAAAATCCAAAACATAGTTTAATATGTTATTCATAAATCCAAAGTATACTTTTAATATACTACTATAAGGTTATTCGTTTAACCTTACATTATTTTACAGAGCATAACTTTTGATTTATTCAAACACTTTGTTTTGTACATTTTTACTTGTGGTTTAAGTAGTCTCATTTTACTTACCATACATAACTCTTGTTTACACATTACATGGTTTACATTTAACTTGGGTTATACAATAACATTGGACTACTGGTTTAAACATGAACATTCTATATTGGTGGTTTGGTTTGAGTAAGTGACTTAAGTAACGAGGCGTGTGTAATATGATACAAGCATGGTGGATACGCCACTGGTACTTCCTATATATAAGTGTTTGTATGGTATTACATATCGTAGCGTTATCTGAATCATTTCAATTTAAGACATATAACATTTTATACAAATAACATACTTTTCACAAGACATTGTTTTATAAACAACTTATCTTATACAAACTCATTTTTACTTGGTTATTCATTTAACCTTACATTACTCTTTTACGTATCATCTACTTTATCATCACTTTTCGAATGATTTATAAAACAAAACATTTTACAAGGATCATGACTGACTTTTGTTAAACAACTTTTTCTAAACTTATAAGTCATGAATCCTCTATTCACAAAACCTATGTATCTCACAGGCATTTTTATGCTGACGTACCTATTTTTACACATGTTTCAGGTGCTGTCTTGAGATGATTGTTGATACATGCTACATTTAGGATGGACTCGTGCCTTAGCGACTTTAAAACTTGGAAGATCATAGTTGTACTTATTTGATTGTATTAAAACAATGAGTTCATTTATTCAATAAAACAAAATTATTTATTCCATGATTACGAAACAATGATTCTGAAACAACACTCCCCGACGTTTCCGCCACGTCTTATTGTTTTACGTGGTCGGGGTGTGACACGAAAGTTTGGTAATATGGTAGGAACACTTATATATAGGAAGTACCAGCGGCGTATCCACCATGTTCGTATCATGTTACACCCGTTTCGTTATTTGGTGTCATGTTACGTTCCGTGTCATGGTACACAGTAGAACCTACTATGGTTTCCATGCGCCTACCAATATAATCCCGTATGCATCCATGATTATTTTGGTTTGTGCATGGTCCGCATAGTTTGTACTAGTAGTGTACGGGTCAGGGTATATTAACGTATTACGAGTGATAAAGATATCGTATAGAATTTTAAGTATGCATGCATGATTGTATTTAAGTATGAGAGTATAGAGTTTAAGTATGGATATGAATAAATCTTTGAATTAATCACATGACATACTTAGTTAACAAGATTAACGCATTGCTGGCATGTGAATAAACAGGTCAAACCATCGCTCCCACTAGTATGAATGTATGACTTAGCATGACCACAAATCCATGTGGGGGTGCGCTACTCCTATAGTGCTATACATGCACTATACATGTAAAGGTGTGGCTTCTAACGAAGTTAATGACAAGTTGTCAACCCATCGCTCCCGCTAGCATGAATGAATGACTTAACATTACCACAAATCCATGTGGCGGTGCGTTACTCCTATAGTGCTTCACAAGCACTATATATGTTAAGGTGTGGCTTCTTACGAAGTTAATGACAAGTTGTCAACCTATCGCTCCCGCTAGTATGAATGAATGACTTAACATTACCACAAATCCATGTGGCGGTGCGTTACTCCTATAGTGCTTCACAAGACTATATATGTTAAGGTGTGGCTTCTTACGAAGTTAATGACCAGTTTATCACATAAGAATATCCCAGCAATCCCGAACCAAGTATAACATATTAGTATGCATGTATTGAATTGTTGTGAAATAAATTTTGAACTTTGGAATTGCGAAGTGTGTTGTTGTAACATTCCCAAAATTTTAAATTTTAAATAAAGTTATTACACGAATAGATCATGGGTAAGTTGAATGTTAGAAATATGAAGTACCTAGATGGGCCTACGAACCATTTAATAATTAAATTATAAAAATACATTATATTTGAACCTACTCCGTTTTTAATAAAACTTGGTTCAAAATATAGATAAGATTATTCTCGTTCTAATGACATATTTATTGTTTTGTAAAATGTCATATTTTAGAAGTTATAAGCGCCAAATGAGTGAAGCGGCTGAATTAATTATAATAATTATAATAATTAAATAATATTAAAATTAACTCTAACATTCAATTGTAATGTCAGCGTGTATCTTCTTGGCGTGTACTCAAAGTTTGAGATGTAGTATAAATAGAGATGCATGAGTTCAACAATCAAATGATCTGTTTCTTTTCTTACTTCATCTCTCGACATCTCTCTCTCTCTAATTTCTATTTCTTTTTATTTTTACCCCATAATAATAATAAAGCCATGTCCCCGTTTTAAGTATTGTAACCCCTAATCACTGAGTCAATACCCTGTCCGATTGATTTAGGACCCCCCAACGCATGTCAAGGCTTTGCCCGACTAAGTTCGTTGGGGTTATGTCTCGTGACGTAGGGATAAAGCTGAATTGGGTTACTATACTTAAAGCAAGTGCAGTATATATTTTATTAAATAGTACAGGAGTTATACCCAGAATATAACAACCTTCCTTAAAATACTTTGGACACCCCTAAACGCTCCTAAATACACCCCGAATACGAGAAACGGACCTGGATAACCTTTATTTCATTAAAGAACAAGTAAAAACAAAATTTATAGTCTGTCGCAGGGCGTGACAGACTTCTCTTCATTCTTCGCGGGGCGTGAGTGAGTAACAAGCGGTGACACCACAGCCCGCCATGTGGCATAACACGCGTTGACACCTGTGGTGACTCAGCAACAACTGCCGCCGCCTTTTTGGCCCTGGTGGGGCGCGACAGCCCCCTTTGATTCCATCGCGGGGCGCGAGAGACCCCTAATCAGGCCCTATAAATTGGACGATCGAGCATTCATTCCAAATCGTTCATAATTCTAATTTCTCTCTCAATCTCTGATAGCTAAAATAATTCCCGAGTATTATACCCCCCTAAAATAGCGAAGCTCTGCCTCGATGTAAGTATCATAACCCCCGGTTACATATTAGATACGCTGCCCGATTGATCTAGTGCCCCGTAACGGCTGTCGAGGCTCTGCCCGACGTAGTCGTTGGAGTTCTGTCTCGGGGAGGGTATAACTAATGTAAATATGGGTTATTATACTAACGCGTGTGCATTGTTTATTGAACTAGATTATAACCAGGAAGTCACAAGGAAATACCTAAATTAGCAATGTGAGTAATCCTCCTTTTTGCAAACTTTTTTACAAAACCTCAAATGATTTACATTATATTAAACAGTGATTGAGTATTTATATTCTACAATTATCGTCGGTATGTTGGGGTTTTGTATACAAAATTTGTTACTACACTGTGAGTAGTAACATGACCACCAGTCATTGATTGGCAGTACCGTGGGTGGTAATTAAGGTAGAAATATAAACAAACGTAATTGCGCGACCGCCCTCAATGCTGTAAACTGATAAAACTTGTTTTAATTAAACTGGGATCCGCTCACCAGTATTTCTTGCTGATAAAATATTTTAAACACGTGTTTCAGGTAACATAGTGTGAAGCCCATAAAATCCAGCTGGAGAACACTGAAGGCTTAGAAAAGTGGCCATAAAAATTACCAAATTAAAAAGGAGAATTGTTTTCAATAATTAGGGTTATTCCCTATAAATGTATTATAAATGAAAATCGGGTTTTACCCCATTTATTTATTTTAAACATTATGGTGTTTAACTCTGATAAAAAATATTTCCTAACTACGTTTCTGGTGAAACTTTCCGCTGCCAAATTAAAAAACACCGATACCATCCGACTGGTTCGCGGCTCCTGTTCCCAGGGTGGGTTCGGGGGCTGTGACAGAAGGTGGTATCAGAGCTATGCCACTGGTTTAAGCCCTTTAGGTGTTCTTCCAATACCTAAACCCTTAATCATCTGTGTTAGGAAATTAATATCTTATGTGTTATTCTGTAAACATAAAAATTTTAATATGTCTATCATGATTTTTATGCCATTTAACGAATTTTAAATTCCCAATATGCATTACCCATATATGTATCTTACAATTATGCTATATTTAAATATATATATATATATATATAAGTGATATATCAATAATATTATGTCTTAGAAAAATTTGTGATATATACTATATATATATATATCATATCCATCTTTATGTGTAGGAACATAATGCGATATGATTTTTTCAACATTATAATAATATTACGATATTAATATTTATATCTTAATATTAATGTAAAGTAATACAACTTAGGTATAATACTTCGAAAATGTCATAATTTAAATATTAAGATAATATGTATTATACCTAAATGATTTTATGTCAGGATGTGTAACCCCTATTTGTATCTTACCATATGTTATACTATAAATATAAAAAGGAGATATATTCATAATGTATTGATTTTTGTGATATATATATCATACCCACATATTTATGTGAATATAATTCAATATAAATTATAATAATGTTATATTGATACTAATATCTGGTATAAAATAACATCCTCAGGCATGATGTCAATGAAATATCATAATATAAAATATTATTCGAAGCAAGCATGATATTTTATAATTTATGATGTAACCCAAAATTTTACTCAGCTTAAGAATATATGTTTGTCAAAGTTTTGACAAAACATATAATTATATTAATTTTGTTAAAATATAATATTTTAGCATACTTAAAACATGTTTATTATATACAATAATTAAAGAAAGAATTTTCATAGTAACTCTATGAAAATATTATTCCCTATGATTATGTTATATCCACATAAGCACATATACCATGGAAAATATAAAATATTGTACAAAACTGTATTTATGAAATAGGAATATGCATAACAACTTGGTACTATGTAATTAAATGATTTTAATACATAATACCTATATATCAACCCAAAATAGCTTAAACTTATTTCTTAAATTATATGTAAGTCATATACATATATATATTTTATATATAACTTGTATTAATATTATAAATGACATTTTATCCATAAAATACAAAAAAAAACATTTAGTACGGTGTAACTGTATGGTTTAAAATATGTGTATATATATATATATATATATATCTTAAGAAGAAACAATTTTATCATTTGATAAGTTTAATTCTTAAACTATATTTAAGTCATATGTATATGTATTCTGAGATGAGAGCGATACTTAAATTATTAAGAATCAAATTTAAAAACACTAGACTTTGTATTACCTATTATGATTCTTTAATAAATAAATATGATAAATTAAGAATCAAGTCCTAATATGACTAAATCGTTCTAAAAGAATTCAGAAGATTTATATCCTTTTTAAATTTATTCCTTTTGATGAATTTCCTTTTTATTATAAAATATTATG
Source organism: Helianthus tuberosus (assembly GCA_030545235.1). Lineage (NCBI taxonomy): Eukaryota > Viridiplantae > Streptophyta > Magnoliopsida > Asterales > Asteraceae > Helianthus > Helianthus tuberosus. The sequence continues at coordinate 15,778 of JARYGA010016002.1, forward strand.
TTCAATAAATCTGATAGAAATTTCTTTTGTTAATATAAAGGAATAAACAAAGTTACGGGAATAAACAGAATAATTAAGATAACTAGTTATGTAATTGGATTCTTATGAATTGGTATTAGATGTATATATATATATATATATTACAAGAAATTTTAAAACTTTATATTTATACGTATGTATATACAAGACAATATAATAATCAAATGTCTTATGTAGAAAAATAAGCTTTTATATAACATAAGAAACAAACCTACATGTTTACTCAAGATCTATTTTGATACTCAGCTTTAATTCAAAAGATACCTTAAGAATATCTGTACTAGCACCAGCTCTTAAAGAACAATAATGAGTCAATGATGGAGACTCTCAGAATTTCATATAAACCCCTTACCTTTATTTTTGAATACCCATCCAGTCATGAGCTCTGGAAATATAGTTGAATTGAGGCAATATAGAGAAAAGCTATTACAATATCAAAGTGAGAAACAACACATAATATATATACACTTTTTTTATGTTTCGATAAGATATATAGTAAAACAAAATGTTAAAATATAATATGAATTTATATATATATATATATATATATATATATAGAGAGAGAGAGAGAGAGGTAGGTTAACGTACAATAACTTTTATCGTACAATATGTACGCGCTCATCTCAGCCGTACGATTTGGTGTGAATTCAGTCTTCAACATGCGATCTGTGTGAGACAAAACAACATGCGATTTCATTAAAAAATATCCACATGCGATTTCATCAAATGCGAAATTTTGAATAATGTGGATGCGATTTGTTTGACGTATGCGATTTTGAATAATCTGGATGCGATTTTGTGGTTGTGGGTTAAATTCAATCATCTGTTTTAATAGGTTTTTAATAATATGCAATACACATGAATAATGATGATGATGGTTGATTTTGGTGGTGTATGTTTTCACCATGGTGGATGGTATTATATAATATTAAATCGTTAGGAAGAATAAAGTTTATTATATGGTTGGTTAATACATGGACATCATGAAATCACATGGGACTTGAAAAATCACATGTATATATAAGGCAAATTTCTTTTTTTTTTTTCCAAATTCGCATGTAATAACATTAAAATTTGAAAAAATCGCATGTATAAGACAATTTTTTTTTCCAAATTCGCATGTAATAACATTAGAATCGCATGTAAATTATAAAACCAAACTGTACCTATAATAAAATCGCATGTCATAGCATTAAAATCGCATGTAATAACTTTAAATCGAAGTTTATATTGATTAACAGGCTTTATTCGTCGTCTTCTTCTTCTGAAACTTCTTCCCATTCATCTTCATCACTGTCATCATCATACTCTCTGTTGGCGTCATCATACTCTGTATTTTACCATTAAAATCACATGACAACCGCCAATCTGTGTTCGGTACAGGAATCAAAAACCCCACAAATCGAATTGATACGAACAATAATTAGATGGACGGTTATGAAACGAACTTGAAATCTGCTTCCTTGTTGACGGAATTCCCTGATTAGCCCTCGGATGTTTGAATAGAATGTCTGATATACCCTTATTTAATTAAATTGAATCAGGACACGTGTATGGCTGTGGGCATCGCGTACATAATGTACGATAAGGGAATTTGTACCATACTCTTTACCTATATATATAAACGCATAATACTAATAGCTGTGGCTATAATTGTGCTAAACATAATGTGAGCAACAAAATATGCCTGTATAATTGCTTAGTTCTGTGATAATTATATCTGAACATGTTTGTAATTCAGATGTCAAGGGAAATAGCATGTAATCAAGAAATTCAGGCTAGTAATGAAAATTCTTTGGATAAAAATACTATAGAAAATATAATAGCTCAAGGAATATCGAATGCCATACCTTCAATCATTGAAGCTATTAAAATTTCCGTGCCTATAAACGAAAATCCTACTATACACTGTAAGCATACCCATCACTTCAAACCTAACCCTAGTATCAGTGGAAGTCATGATATTCATATCAAAACTCCATCTTCCAAACGAAAGAAAACCACAACCTATGGCTACTCTTATAAGGAATTCCACTCCGACACATCATGTAAGGACAAAGGAATGGAACCAGTAATCACACAGCCTACCTGCAACGACCATAACAAGAGGCACGCAAGAAAATGTCATTCTAAGAAGACACTTCGTTGTAACTTCTGTAAGAAAGCTGGGCATGCAGAGGAAGAATGTAGAAGGAGAAGGGAAACTAATGTATGTTACAAATGCAGAGAACCAGGCCACTTCCGTCTCTACTGCCCGAAATTATCTAAGGCACCCGACAACGAGGATAGAAACCCAAATGAAGCTAAGGAAAACGCATAAATATTTACAAATACCGGAGACAACAACAAAATAAGCACCCTTATGTTTTATCTGTACTACAGTATTAGTTGACTTTTAATTTTGATCAAAACTTCATCAATAAAAGGTCTTTATTTTCCTTTTATAGAGCCAACTCTCATTTGTCTCGTCTCTTGACAAATTCCTATGTTGTACGTGCATTTCTTGTCATGCATGTGAATTCACTTCAAAGGATAAATTATTGTTGAGTTTTAATAAATATTTCGTTATACTCACTCTGATAATCTATATGACTACGTAATGTTGACTTTTCATAATCGAGTCAACAACTTTCTTGGGAAACTCCTTTTCAAAATTACTTACCAGATTTTCATTTCTTATCAATATATATGTCCATTGTTGGAATATGTCCAAACCAAGCTCAATTGTTCACAATATACATTCAATTCAAAATCCCATATGATGAGTTGAGATCATCATATTCAAGGTAATCTCATTGTTTGAATCATAGTGAACTTGTTTAAAGTCTTTAATTTCGATGTATCATTTGTTAAAACACGACACCTTGCGGTGGCGATTTCTTTGAAACTTGGACTCATTTCGTTTTCGCACATGAGGTACGAATTTATCTATTTATTGATTTATTATCCTAAACCAGTCTTAATACAATTTTGTGTTAAGATAAAAATACCTAAATTCTTATTCCGATGTACCTCCAACATTTTCTTTCATCTTTAAATTGATCCTACAATATTCATATCTTTCTTCATTTGGAACATCTTATCTTTTGAATATCCAGATTCACTCCATTTGAAACTTTCAGTCAATTGCGAGAATGGTGAATTCGTTCGGTCACCGTAATCATTGAATTCTTTCAGTCATCGCAACACCTTGCGGTGTCTGTATAAATTTGTAACCTGTGCTAATAGTCAACCCTAATCATACATCATTTGTTTGATTCATCATTCAAGTAGGCTTGATACAATTATGTATTAAGACAATGATACACTAAATTCTATTGTATTATCCTGCGTATCCCTGCCATTTAAATAAATGTCACTAATTTCGGGTTTGATCATTGACAAATCATTTTTCATACTTCCATTCTCAAATTGAGATATTGATTCAAGAATCTCCCTCAATTGATGATCAAAGTAAGTTCTTTTCTAGCATTAAATCCTATTGTTTCTACACGTCATTACATTTCGAATTTATGCCTATCAAATCTCTGTTTTGATTTGTGAAACTTAGTCACCTTGATAATGGTATCATTTCATGTCATTCAGTTAACATCAATTCCTAAAACTAAGTTATGAGACCCTTAAATTCCAATTATCCTATATCCTTATATTCATTTTTTGATTTTATCTCAAACACCTTGATATACTGTTTTTACTAACTTAAAGGCGTGACGTAACCCCAAGGAGATATCAAAGTCCAAATCTCGAGGACGAGATTTAAAACAAGGTGGGGAGGATGTAACATTCCCAAAATTTTAAATTTTAAATAAAGTTATTACACGAATAGATCATGGGTAAGTTGAATGTTAGAAATATGAACTACCTAGATGGGCCTAGAAACTGTTTAATAATTAAATTATAAAAATACATTATATTTGAACCTACTCTGTTTTTAATGAAACTTGATTCAAAATATAGATAAGATTATTCTCGTTCTAATGACATATTTATTGTTTTGTAAAATGTCGTATTTTAGAAGTTATAAGCGCCAAATGAGTGAAGCAGCTGAATTAATTATAATAATTAAATAATATTTAAATTAACTCAAACATTCAATTGTAATGTCAACGTGTATCTTCTTGGCGTGTACTCAAAGTTTGAGATGTTGTATAAATAGAGATGCATGAGTTCAACAATCAAATGCTTAGTTTCTTTTCTTGCTTCATCCTTCGACATCTCTCTCTCTAATTTCTATTTCTTTTTATTTTTAACCCATAATAATAATAAAGCCATGTCCCCATTTTAAGTATTGTAACCCCTGATCACTGAGTCAATACCCTGTCCGATTGATTTAGGACCCAACAACGCATGTCAAGGCTTTGCCCGACTAAGTTCGTTGGGGTTCTGTCTCGTGACGTAGGGATAAAGCTGAATTGGGTTACTATACTTAAAGCAAGTGCAGTATATATTTTATTAAATAGTTCAGGAGTTATACCCAGAATATAACAACCCTCCTTAAACTACTTTGGACACCCCTAAACACTCCTAAATACACCTCGAATACGAGAAACGGACCCGGATAACCTTTATTTCATTAAATAACATATAAAAACAAAATTTATAGTCTGTCACAGGGCGCGACAGACTTCTCTTCATTCTTCGCGAGGCACGAGTGAGTAACAAACGACGACACCACAGCCCGCCACGTGGCATAACACGCGTCGACACCTGTGGTGACTCAGCAACAACTGTCGCCGCCTTTTTGGCCCTGGAGGGGCGCGACGGCCCCCTTTGATTCCGTCGCGGGACGCGAGAGACCCCTGATCAGGCCCTATAAATTGGACGATCGAGCATTCATTCCAAGTCGTTCACAATTCTAATTTCTCTCTCAATCTCTGATAGCTAAAATAATTCCCGGGTATTATACCCCCCTAAAATAGCGAAGCTCTGCCTCGATGTAAGTATCATAAACCCCGGTTACGTATTAGATACGCTGCCTGATTGATCTAGTGCCCCGTAACGGCGGTCGAGGCTCTGCCCGACATAGTCGTTGGAGTTCTGTCTCGGGGAGGGTATAACTAATGTAAATATGGGTTATTATACTAACGTGTGTGCATTGTTTATTTAACTAGATTATAACAAGGAAGTCACAAGGAAATACCTAAATTAGCAATGTGAGTAATCCTCCTTTTTGCAAACTGTTTTTACAAAACCTCAAATGATTTACATTATATTAAATAGTGATTGAGTATTTGTATTCTACAACTATCGTCGGTATGTTGAGGTTTTGTTTACAAAATTTGTTACTACATTGTGAGTAGTAACATGACCACCAGTCATTGATTGACAGTACCGTGGGTGGTAATTAAGGTAGAAATATAAACAAATGTAATTGTACGACAACCCTCAATGCTGTAAACTGATAAAACTTGTTTTGATTAAACTGGGATCCGCTCACCAGTATTTCTTGCTAATAAAATATTTTAAACACGTGTTTCAGGTAACTTAGTGTGAAACCCATAAAAGCCAGCTGGAGAGCACTAAAGGCTTAGAAACGTGGCCATAAAAATTACCAAATTAAAAAGGAGAATTGTTTTCAATAATTAGGGTTATTCCCTATAAATGTATTATAAATGAAAATCGGGTTTTACCCCATTTATTTATTTTAAACATTATGGTGTTTAACTCTGATAAAAATATTTCCTAACTACGGTCCTGATGAAACTTTCCGCTGCCAAATTAATAAACACCGATACCATCCGACTGGTTCGCGGCTCCCGTTCCCAGGGTGGGGTCGGGGGCTGTGACAATTGTGAATAAAATCAATTCTAGTATAACATTGGTTTTGAAATGAGTGAGATAACAAGTATTAAATCACATAGAATTTGAAATCGAGATAGCATAAAAGAGAGGCTTAATAAAATATTGGCGTGTTTCGAGTTTAGAAACTTCGACTATTCCAAAGTGAATCGTAAGTCCTTTCGAATTAGGGAGTCATGTTTTGGACTAATAGGTAAAATACTCTCGTCGACAGGCGATTACCGGTATTTACCCTTCCAGTTAATACATGTACCCAAGTCGATTGAAGATACGAAACTTTGGCGAGATTGAAAATCGAATAGTGGAATCAGTCATCAAGGTGTGGATGTCAATCCTAGCTTGATAATTTCGTCCCCAAAAATGTGGCTTATTGAACTAAACAAGGTATAATCTCGAGTCGTCCATAAGGATTCACTAGAATTATGAAATGCAAAATTCCATCAAGTTATGGATATCAGTCCTGACTTGATGGTGAAATTCCGTGCAAAGTGTTAAGTCAGATGGATTGAAATTCGTCACCAAAGGCGGGAATCACCCCTATTTTGATGAGTCATTTCGATTGTGGGATATGAGTGTCTTCAAGTCTTCAATGTGTGTTGCGCATATGTCTTTGGAAAGGTATGTTGTACATATTAAGACAAAAGAAGTAGGGAGAAGCAAATTGGAAGAATAAGCATTTTAAGCGAGTAGCAAGAATGGTCAAAATATGGTAGCTACTATAGACTAGGTCGAACATGGAAATTCTACCTAATTCCCTATAGTTATGGCTCTGATACCAATCTGTCACACCCATGGTTGTAAAAATCCCGACTAGTCTCCGATTAGTCACCGATTAATCACTAATCGGAGGTTTATCGATTAATGGCCGATTAATAGCTAGGCAGTCAATGGTGGTCCTATTCTGGCCAAATTTTGGCTAAATGCTGGCCAAATTTTGACCAAACCATATAAATTCCTTCCAATTACCTAAAAAAATGGGTTAATGAGGGGTTAAAACATGTCTACTTTAAAAAAACTACATATAAAAATGTGTGTGTGTATATGTAACTAAAAATTACATATAAAAATCTCAATCCGATTAATTCTGATTAATCCCTATTAATCCTGATTAATCGCTAGTCGGTACCCCACCGCCCAACTAGCGCCTAGCGATTCTTACAACGCTCCCCAACCGATGGCGGAAACATTGGAGTGAGACGAAAACAAGATTGCAATAGACTTTATAACTCTAATTACGACAAGTATTTAATAATTTATTTTTTTACATTCCTTGAACTAGAACACCACAAGTTAAAATAAATAACGCACAATAAGTATTCAAATAATTAAATTTCATTTCATTGATAATGAATTATTACAAGTATTGGAAACTGAATACAACGGGATTGAAAGTAAATTACAAAACAACGAGCAATAAGGTTTAAATGCGTTTCTAGGCAATCCTACTGGATTCATCTGTCGCAATCCTGCAACATGTATTAAAAGCATGGATCGGTACAAAAGCACTGGCGAGCATACAAGTTTGAATATAATTATAAGTATAAAAGTTTGTCTCAAATCCACATAGCATTTATTATTCACGTCGAAACGAGCATATATAAACAACTTAAGCATAGCAAAAAGTATGAAATTATGATTTTTAAACTAGCATGCATAAACAACCTAAGCATAACAATATCATGGGAATACATGTTGAAACTAACAAGTAACAACAACCTAAGCATAACAACGAACGTGTTCGATGGATTGTGTGTTTGACTATAATCGATGGTGTAAAGTGGATTTTGTATACATGTTGCACCCCAAAAATGCGTTAAAACGTAAAAAGGGTCGAGTATGCTCACAGTTTCGCAACGCATTCCATGTCTCGTGGAGAGTTGAAGAGTTGAAGGATGGGACACCGAGGTAACCTTTCAGTTCTCGAAGAACACGAGTCTCCTTCTCGCATAAGAAAGAATTAGAGCGTTGGAAGTTATAAAAGTGTCGACAGAAAATAATATATTCGTTTATATTTAGTTTATAAACTTCATTAGAGTTTTGATACGTTTTTATTGGTGTTTCGGCTATAATATATATATATATATTCACGAAAATAGAACAGAGTTTCCTCTGTTTTTGAATGCCCCCGACAACACAAGTTGTCGTTATTTATCAAAATTCAATAATAGTCAATCACCGTATATCAATTTTTTTCCAATTATACTATATAAAATTTCGTTAAATATGTCGAAACGTAAATTATCGAATCGGTTCAAGCTCGTTTTCACGGAAATAATCAAAAACTATAAAGATAACGAATAAATGCGCCGTTAATTTTTACCAAGTCTTTGTGTCGAAATGTCATGCCGCTTGACTGAGTTGACCGAGCCAACTGAGTTGACTCGGTTTGACCGCGTTGACTCAGGTTTGACCGAGTCGACCCGAACTCTTCACCCGAATACCAAAACACGAAACGAAAGAATGATGTTTGACTGCCTTTGACTCCTATTGATTGAAAACCCGAAGCTCCAAAATCTGACCCGAACCGGAGTCTGTAACCCGAACCATAACAGAACTAAGTCACCACTTTGTCTCCTTGTCGAACCGAACCTGGCATCTGAGTGAACCGTAGCTCGAGCCGGAATGAATCTGGCCCAGTTGACCGGCCTGAACCGAACCAAGACAACAACTCCCTCGCCATCGCCGGATGTCACCATAAAAAAAGGAAACGTGAGGGAGAATTTTTAAGGAACAAGCTTAAAGATCTGCAAATTGAACGAAAGGATGGGTGTTCTTACCGGAAACCTGTCGAAATCCACCATCGCCGCCGCCTGGCGCTGCCTATCTCCGCCGCTCCCTCTGTTTCTCTCTCACCTCACTCTTCCTTCTCTGTTGATCTTGTCATCGGACAACGAAGGAACGAGAATGTGGGTGTGGGTGTTATAGGGATGAAGTAGGAGGGTGGTGCTTATCGGAGAACAGGGAGACACCGTTAAACAGCCGGAGGTTAACTCCGGTGACCTATTATGACGAAATAGTTGAGAAATCAGGGGGTGTATAAGTGTTTCATCGGGTTTCGTAGATGGCACCGGCCGACGCCTCCGGCTCCGTTACCGGAGTAGGTATCGCGAGAGTGAGAGACATCAGGGGAGGGTGTCGGCTGTGCATTTGAGGTTTAGGGTTTCTCTTAAATGTGTAGGAGATGAAGACACTGTTTTTGCTTGTGAGGGTGTGGTTTTGGATAAGGTGTAGACAAAATAAATGAGAGGGAAAAGTTGGTGGTGTGCGGTTGGTTATGTGAAAGAGAAATGAATTTAGGGTTTAGTTTCTCTTATATATAGTTAGGTTTACTATAGTGGGCTTTGGGCTTGGGTCCAAGGCCCACAAGCCCAATCCCCGTGTTTAAGTGGCCCGATCGCACTTACGAACCCATTTTCAAAACCCGAACGTCATGTAATGTTGCAGGTATTATTTTAGCATTAAAATACATAGGAGGGCGTCAGAAATCGATGTGTGACGCGTTCGCTCGTCGGTTGCGCTAAAATTGTGTAAAACGCGCTGCTTGTCGTTTTAAATCTGTTTTTTTCGGTCCGATTTCGACTGCGGATATTAAAATGGAAAGTGAATACGAATTCTCAAAAAACAAACATGGAAATTCGAAAAAATGAGGCGTTACACTTCAAGTTCCACTCGAAGATCTTCAAATCAACGAAACTTTACACTTCGTGGAGAAACCCGTCGAAATCATGGACCGAGGAGTCAAGCAATTGATGCACAGTCGAATTCCTACCGTTATGGTTCGATGGGAAGGAAAACATGGTGCTGAGTTTACTTGGGAACTCGAAAGTGATATGAAGGCAAAGTATCCCCTGTCACACCCCAACCGATGGCGGAAACATCGGAGTGAGATGAAATAGATTGCAAGAGACTTCATAACACTATTTGTGACAAGTATTTAAATGATAAATTTTCATTTCATTTCTAAAGAATCAATTACAAGGATTTGAAACAAATACAACATGAATAATGAAATACACTACAAATAAAATACAAAGTTTAAAGTGTGTATCTAAGCATCCTACTAGATTCCATGCATCATCAACATCATCCCTAAACCTGCAACATGTTTTAAAAGCATAGTTCAATACAAAGGTATTGGCGAGTACACTAGTTTTAGACTCATGGTATATGTATAAAAAGGTATTTTCAATCCAACATAGCAATTGGTATACAAGGTCAATCTATCATGCATAACAATATGTCAACTCTAGTGTCCACTAGTATTTAGCATCCCTCGACACGAAAGTGACGAGACCGTTATAGAATAAAGACTCAACAAAACCCCGTCGGGTGGTGTGCTACTCCTATAGCGCTATAATTGTTAAGCCGAGTTAACAAGTAGTATGTATTCTAGCATGAACCTAAGCATAGCAAAGCATGTATAAGGATTGAACGAATAAAAGCATGTTTGTGAATCGTGCATTTTAACAAGTAAAACATGTTGCACCCAAAGTGTATTAAAAGGAAAAGCATGTTTGTGAATCGTGCATTTTAACAAGTAAAACATGTTGCACCCAAAGTGTATTAAAAGGAAAATGGGTCAAGTGTACTCACAAAATTGCATATGCTTTCTGATTATCCCATGTGACAAAGTTGTTGAGACTAGGAAGTTGAATGTGTTCGATTTGGAGTTTAAGAGGTGTTTACATATGGTTCCAGGGATTTGGAGTTTAAATAACATGAAAAATAAACATATGAAAATAATAATCTAACACCTATGACACTTGTTCTTGACACTATGAAACTCTAAAAGAGTTTAAATGTTTTCATGGAACAAATTTTCATTAGAATCGTGACAAGTTGTCAAGGCCTAAGATGATACAATCTACTAGCTTGACGAATGTCCATTAGTTCATCACCAAGAGTTCGATTATTTGGTTGTTATATAAGTATTACATAGTGTATATTACATCATATAATTCAATCACGAGGTAGAAGATTAAAGTCTTCATTTAGGCACCTCTTAGTATCATGGAATTCATACATGAGGTAGGAAGAACAAAGCTTCCATTTAGGTACCTCTATTGCTCACCACTACACTTGTTGTTACGAACAACAAGGAGGGTCATGAACTTACAAGAAACAATAGAAAATGAACAACTAATCTATGAGAAAACATCAAGCAATGTGTGGATTTTCAAGTAGGTTTGCCCAAGCTAATCCTAAATCACACAATCATCAAGTCTTGAACTTGAGCATCACTT
>JARYGA010016003.1:0-26819 GCA_030545235.1 Helianthus tuberosus
TCCTCTTGATATTTACAAAGGTATATAAGTTAAAAAGAAGGAGGATTGATTGCTTGGCAAGCCTATGGTAGGAGTAAGTTCCATGCCGCTCTCGAGTGATCCACAAAAATACATTTTCGGCCGAGTGTTGAGTGATCCCCGTGAGGTATGTGAACTTGTATATAAATAGAATTTTAAAGAGGCATGTTATGCCCTAATAAGTAATTTATCTTATGAAAAGTTTTAAATAAATCATGACGAATAGGATTGTAAATAAATAAAAATTAAATTAAATAAAGAATCTTGGAAATCCCGACACTCTACGACAAGCCCAAAAACCTTCTTCTCTACCCATTCCATTTGGGAGTGTAATAGCCACATATTAAAGAGTTTTGCTTGAGGACAAGCAAAGATTCAAGTGTGGGGGTATTTGATGTGTTAAAAATGCAACATATAAATTTCATCAAATGAGGCATAAAACTAACCCTTTTTTAGTACTAATGTTGGAAAAAGTGTGCTTTTGTCTTCCTTTTGTATTTTCAGGATTAAATGAGCTCAAATTAACAAAAGAAGCAAAAAGACATCAAAATCTAACATAAATACAAGAAAAGGAACAAGACGTGACATGCCCGACCCCACGACAGCATCTTCCCAAGCAAAACAAGAGATCAGAAGCCTGAACACGCCCCGTGCTCAGCCAGCACGGGGGCGTGCCCAAGTGTCAGCAGAAAAGACAAAGTGGTAGAAGCTTCTATTGCCCACCACGGGGCCGTGCTCAGCGGACACGAGGCCGTGGTTAACTATAAGATTCGCACAATCCAGCAAATCTGCATAGTACAAAGATTCTTCTGCACCACAGGGTCGTGCTCAGCGGACACGGAGGCGTGGTCAACTAAAAAGACAAAACTGCATTAAATGAAGAAAGAGAAGGATGTGGACACGGGGCCGTGCCCACTGGACACGGGGTCGTGCCCGAGCTTCTGTTCAGCCTATAAATAGAAGTGCTTGGCTCAAGCTCAAAGCATCCCTTGGCACACCACCTCTCTCACACTTCACCCACCACCCACCACCACCATAACACCATCATCCACCCCCATCATCCATTGTCCATCGTAGAGTGTGTGAGTCGTCTCGGGATCCAAGATTGATCGTAAGAGTTCTTGACAATCAAGGCCATGTTTGCCTAAGTCTCTTACATCACTTGGTGAAGACAAAGTGTCTAGTGTAATACTTTTTATTTCTAATCTTTTGCACTTTTTACTTGGTTTTGTATTAATGACTTTAATAACTAGTTGCTTATGTTGAAGGTGATCTTTCCTTATCGTTTGTCCGTGGTGTCTTGGCATTATTTTACTGTCTATATAAAATAAAAGATTTTCACCATTCATATCTCCACGGTCTATATGGAGGTATGTTGGCTACCTGGTCGGGGGTTAAGGGAACGGTTTGGTAAAGGTCTTGCCATTGTTCAGCGTTTAGAGGTCCTGCAATGGACCTGGGTCAAATTTAGTAGGACCTCCTTCAATACTTAACGGTATTGGATGGCGGGGGTCCAAACTCTTTGATCCCCTCATAAGTTAACTACTATTAATACTATAACCCGGCTATTTAGGACTGTATCCCTGCTGACTCAGACTACTTAGTCGAGGGTAACGTCACCTCCAAAAGAGGGGCCTACCATAATTTGCATTAATAACTTAATTAATTATCTTCCAATAATCCACCCTTTTAGGATTGTATCCTTGCTGACTCAAACTACTGGGGTGAGGGTAACGTCACCTTCAAAAGAGGGGCCTACTACAATAACTAAGATAATCTCTTAAAATAGTGCAAAAGTGCGGAAAAAATCAAAGGTTACACTAGATACGAGTCAGAACCAAGTGATTCATCTTGTCTATCTGTTTTTCTTTTATTTTATTTTCAGCATTTTAGTTAGTTTTTATTTTTCTTAGTTTAAAACATTTTTTTTCTAAACTTTTTGATTTGATTAGACGTTGAGGATAAACCGGTACTAAAAGCTCTTGTGTCCTTGGACGACCTCGGTATCTTACCAACACTATACTACGCTCACGATGGGTGCACTTGCCCATATGTGTGTCTAGTGTTAGTAAATATCGTGTTTTATAAATGTAAAAGTTGACTAAAAAGTGTTAAAGGGGCTTAAAATATACACCTAATATATATAACAGTAGAATACGCATCACTTACTAGCAGCTAAACCAAGCATATTCTTAAATTCCAAGGATACAAAGCTATAATCGGCACCAGTATCAAACAGTACAGATGCAAAGCGTTGGTTGATAGGGAACGTACCAGTGACTACGTTCGGATCTTGGCGAGCTTCCCTAGCTCCGATGTTGAAAACCCTTCCCTGAGTTTGGTTGATCTTTGGGCACTCTCTCTTGAAATGCCCAACGTCTCCACAGTTAAAGCAACCTGGTCCCTGACAAATACCATTCCCATTACCACCCTGGTTGTTGTTTGCTCCACGGTTTCCACTACCAGCTTGATTTCCAAAACCACCACGATTTTCGTTACCTCCATTTCCTCCTTGGTTGCGGTTTCCATACCCATTTCCACCACGATTACCATTTCCATTCCCGTTGCCATAACCTCTCTGGCCACCGTTGTCACACCCCAACCGATGGCGGAATCATCGGGGCATGGCACTGAGCGAAACAGATTGTCCAGAAATTTCCATAACATTTATCAATACTATTCAATTTAAATAATACATCCCATACCGTATCTCAAACTGTAAAATAATTATTACAGACAAAAGTCCAGGAAAATATTCTGTTCCGATAACTCAGATTTAAATAATCAGCAATTGTTTATCTGCTTCTAGAGACCCTTAGTTTGACCACTACAGACAACTATTTGTTAGGCTCTAAAGCATTATTCTAGCTTCAACTTCCTATCAAGTGTGCATCCTAAGCACCTGTCACATATGTTAAAATAAAGTCAATAAATAAAATGTAAAGGTGAGCATACAAGTTTGATAATAGCATATAGAGTTCGAATTCGTTTACGCATAACCAGCACGTACACATAGTGAAATGAAGCACGTTAGTTATCGACATAGATCCATCGATACCAATGACTGCGGGTTGACTGCCAAAATGCAGTTCGCAATACATGATTACCACCGTAATCCATGCAAGTAGTTGTCCTTAACAACCCCCGTGTGAACGGGTGCTGAGTCCAAACTATAGTACTATCGTTGCTAAGGCAGGTAAACAGCATTCCATATGTAAACATAACAACAAGCATTCATAAGCCACGTATAACATGCATTAACGGTTAACGTTCAAATGGTATTGAGTAGTGTGATTATTGTAGTTTGAATATTCGTAACGTATGTAACACCAAAAAGTGCGTAAAGCAAAAAGGGATCGAGTATACTCACAGCGATTGATGGATTGAAGGGAGCGCTTAGCGAGTAGAGTTAGCCTGAATGGATTGAGAGCATAATGATAAGTGACGCGTAAAACGATGCAAGGTGTTGGGGAGTCGGACAGCTGGTCGATCGGGCGATAGTCCGATCGGACGGCTGACTGTTCGGTTGACAGCCCGCTCGGACAGTTGTCCGGTCGGTCGGTAGGCCGATCGGATGGCTGTTCGAGTGGATTGTTTCTTCCTTTGAGATGAATGTGTTTGTGTATGATGGCTTGACTTTTGAAGTTTTCGTTGTAGTATTTGAAAACATTGAAGTACGTTTACCCTTCAGGTCGGGCGACCGGACGACTGTTCGATCGGCCGGCAACCCGATCAACTAGGTATTTTGATGAGTTGAAGTGATTTGCATTAGATCAGACAGGTGTTCGATCGGACGGGTGTTCGATCGGTCAGGTCAGCAAGTGACGCAATAATACGGCTTGCTGACCGATCGGTTGGTAAGTCAACAATGGTCAACGATCCTAAAGGAATGAAATGTGACAACTCGAAATTTAGAACCTTTCATTGTATCTCGATGTAACATGCTTGAATGTTATGTGACTAGTTAACTTGTTGGCTCAATGCATGATATAAGTGAATTTATGTGATTATGTGTGTGCTTGTATGTATGCGTGTATTTATATGACCCGAGACACAAGGACCCGACTCTAGACCATGCGGTCTCGAGTGAACAGTGTAACAGTGGGCCAGTTGGGCCATGCACCTCCCTTTAGTCCACCCGAAAGCCCATTAGGGTGCACCAATTTAGAACAAGTATATAATCCTTGATGATAACCAACCTTGCCATTTCTTTGGGCAACCCACACTTACTCTCACACACAATCTCCCTCTCTCTCACTAAAACCCTAAGTCTCAACATTCTTCTCCCCTCATTCTCAGATTCAAACCGGCAACACTAGGACTCTCGGATCGAGCTCGGGATCGTCATACGGAAGTTCACTCATCGACTCTTCATACCCTCACACTTAGAGAACCTAACCGGTTAGTGTTTTAATATGTATTAAGTGTTATGTGTGTTTGATGAATGAATGCTTGTTTCCTTGTATGAGTTAGTGAGTAAATGATGTAGATGCTTGATTGATAAACAATGATTCATAGTGTACAAAATAGAGTAAGTGATTGACTATCATGCTAGCTCAATGTATGAATAAATGGAAGAATGTATCAAAATAGCTCCATCATGTTCTCGGATGTATTTAGATGATGATGATGATGATGATGATGATGATGATGATGATGATGATGATTGATAGTACATTAAACTAGGTATGTTATGCTAGTATAAATCGGTTTAGAAGAACATGTGTGTTATGATGATGTACAAAGATTATTTCCGAATTTTGAATGATTTAACGCATGATTATTGGTACACAAAGTTATATGATAAAAACCTTAATGATGAACAAGCTTGAAGGATAATATGAATATTTGAATATGATATAAACATGTTATGAACATTTGAAAATGCTTGTTTGATCCATTTTAATTGAATGTTAGACAACAAAACATGTTTGTGCTCTACCATTGGATAGTACACCATATCATGAAATAGAAATCCTATTGGTTAGTACACTATGCAGAATCAGCAGGTGCTGGGAGTCGAGACCTCTGGTTTCGACTCGAGACCATCTAGAAGCCAGCTCGAGATCAGCGGTTGCGAGTCGAGAACCCCTAGTCTCGACTCGAGACCACAGCTCCCTCATACAAGCAGCATAACTCGAGACCACGGTTGCGAGTCCGGTTGCGACTCGAGACCACCTAGTCTCGACTAGTTCATGCATGACTCGAGAACTCGTAGGCTTTAACCCGAGATCGCACAGTCTCGACTCGAGATCTCTAGTCTCGACTCGAGAGCACGTACACACTCCTTCTGATTTGGACTTGCACACTGTTACGGGCTTAGGTGTTTGGGCCGAACTTATGGGCTTCATGTGTTGCTGTTGAATGCGTATGTTGTGCATACTGGTTTGGACTTGCATGCCATTACGAGCCCAACTGTTGGGCCGCACACTTAGACTTTGGTTGTTACGTGAATGTTACTATGGAACTTGTTACGAACTGTTGATGAACTGCCATGCTAGACATGTATGCCATGATCGTTACTTGTGTACAATACGTGTAGAACATACGTGCACTACTTGGATATGAACCTGACTTGAATGGTATCTATGTTAGGACGTAGTTGACCACTTACAACTTGATTGACCTTTCTGTGTATCTGCCGAGCA
Source organism: Helianthus tuberosus (assembly GCA_030545235.1). Classification (NCBI taxonomy): domain Eukaryota; kingdom Viridiplantae; phylum Streptophyta; class Magnoliopsida; order Asterales; family Asteraceae; genus Helianthus; species Helianthus tuberosus. The sequence continues at coordinate 5,667 of JARYGA010016003.1, forward strand.
AACCAAGGTGAGTTCACACCCTCTACAAAGCATGGGATTCCCAGGGGTTTGGGAATGGGGTTAAGGAACATGGATTCCTCGTCCTTTCTTGGGTAGGACAGTATTGGTTCAGGAATATAATTCCTCGTCCTCATGGACAGATAACTCGTACTAGACCAAAACTCTATCACGAAGTCCCTCCTTTTTGTATCGACTTAATCGCCGGGCCAATGGCGAGCGGGTCATTAGTTAGATAGCGCTATTTAGGTTTGACAAACCTCACACCGTGCCGCAGAGGACGGGCGTGAACTAATGGACTACTGGCACGTCAATGATGATAGACATTGACAGTTCAGGGCACATAAACATGACTACAGTCAGCAGTCGATATGGTAACGAGTCTAGTGTATACATGGGGTAGCCCCCACGACCGAAATGCCAGATAACTAACATGGGGTAGCCCCCACGGCTGGATTGCCAGAGTAACCGGGAATAAACAAATCACGTTTTTCAACTATGGGGTAACCCCAACGGCAGGATGCCAGATAAAAGGGAACTGTTTTCGAAACAACTTAAAACGAACACCCAACTGTGAACTCACTCAACTTGTTGTTGACTCGTTACTACATGCTTTGCAGGTCAATAGATACTTAGCTGGAGCTTGCATGGAAGAGAGTCGTTGTGGGACATGGACAGCTGTGTGCCATGTTAAACTTTGAAACAACTAAACTTATGTTTTGGTTTTAAACGTTTTGCTTCCGCTTGCAACTTAAACTATGTTTGTTTGGACACCAATTGTATTGGTTGGATTTTATAACTACCTATATGCTTGTTCAATATGATTGGTGGCTGGATCCTGGTCAGTCACGCCTCCAAGCGGTAGTACTCCGCGGGTGGATTTTGGGGGTGCAGTGGATCGGGCAGCTGATCGATCGAACACTAATGCTGTTCGATCGGGCAACATGCATGAACCACCATGACAAGTTCTCAGCGGGGTGTCACCCGATCGGACGGATGTTCGATCGGGTGGCACTCCTAGTGCATCGAACATGTTGAAAAATCGATCAAGTGTTGAAGTATAGTATCTCATGATCCGAAGAGTAATCCAATCGGACAGTTGACGGCTCTGATTAACGAACGAGTTGCTACGGCACTTGCAACTGCACACGCAGGAGGTATATCCTGCAGTCCAAACTCATTCTAGGATCTTTAGATCCTACTCTCGTGAACCAACCTTTGTGTTAAACTCTGTCTTTCTTTCACCCACAATAGGTCAACATGCTCAGCCACCTGTGTGCGCTTTTAAAACTTTTATGGACTGCCGACCAACTACTTTTAGCGGCACTGAAGGAGCTGTAGGTCTCCTCCACTGGTTTGAGAAGCTCGAGTCAGTTTTTGAAATGTGTGAATGCCCTGAGGCGCGCAGGGTGAAGTATGCTACCGGTACTCTCGAGGGTTTAGCCCTAACATGGTGGAACGCCCAGGTCCAAATGCTGGGGTTGGTTGCTGCCAACGCCACCCCATGGGAAACTTTTAAGGAGATGATCAAGGAGGAATACTGCAGTCGTGATGACATTCATAAGCTGGAAGTCGAGTTCTACAACCTCAAGATTACGGGGTCAGAAATTGAGGCGTATACTAAGAGATCGAATGAGCTTGCCTTACTGTGTCCTACTATGGTGGACCCTCCAATTAAGCGAATTGCACTCTTCCTCAAGGGCTTGGTGCCAGATATCCAAAGTCATGTGACTTCAGCAAACCTCGCTACTATCCAGCAGGTTGTTCAGTTGGCTCACCGTCTTACTGACCAGGCGGTGGAGCAGAACAGGTTACCAAAACATATTAGTGCTACAGCTACCTCTGAAACTCCCAACGACAACAAGCGGAAATGGGATGGAGCTTCAAGCAAGGGTTCGACTTCCGTTCAGTCTCAGTCTCAGCAGAGAAAGACTGATGACTACAAGAGCCCCGGTCAGCAAGCATCTGGTGGTCAAAGTCATGGTGGGTACAAGGGGAATCACCCAAAATGCAATCGCTGCAACCTGCACCACAACGGGCCGTGCACCAGGGGTAACTGTCATCGGTGCAACAAGCCAGGTCACGCTGCAAAGGATTGCAGGAGCTTATACCCCGTGAACCAGGATCGCCAACAACAGGCCCCAAAGAACCAGCGGCAGCAGCAGGGTAACAACAAAGGGTGCTTTCAGTGTGGAGCTGAAGGCCACTTCAAGAAAGATTGTCCCCAACTGAACAGGAACCAGAACAACAACAACAACAACAACAACAACAATAATCAGGGGAATGGTAACAATGGGAACAACAACAATGGCGCCAGGGGGCGGGCGTTCGTGATTGGCCAAGGCGAAGCAAGGAACGACCCCAATGTTGTGGCGGGTAAGTTCCTTCTCGATGACTTTTACGTTACAGTTTTATTTGATTCGGGTGCCGATACTAGCTACATGTCACTAGAAGTTAGTCGAATGCTTAAGCGTATTCCAACACCCTTGAACAACAAGCACACTGTAGAGCTAGCAAATGGTAAGAGTTTAGAAGCCACACACGTAGTCAAGGGTTGTAAACTTGTTCTTACTAACCAGACCTTCTCTATCGACCTCATTCCTATCGTCTTGGGTAGTTTCGATGTTGTCATTGGGATGGATTGGTTATCCCAACATCGAGCGGAGATTCTTTGTAACGAGAAGATTGTTCGTATTCCTGGTTCCAGTAGTGAACCTCTCATGATTCGTGGCGACAAGAGGAGCACTGTTGAGAACATTATCTCTCTCCTTAAGGCCCAGAAGTGCTTGAGAAAGGGCCACACTGCCATTTTGGCTCTCGTTACGGACACCTCGGAGAAAGAGAAGAAGCTAGAAGATTTTCCAATTGTACGCGACTATCCTGAGGTATTTCCTGAGGAATTACCTGGTCTTCCACCTCATCGCCAAGTCGAGTTTCAGATTGAACTAGCTCCTGGAGCTGCGCCTATAGCTCGTGCACCTTATCGTTTAGCTCCATCAGAGTTGGAAGAACTCTCTACGCAACTACAAGAACTCTTGGATAAGGGTTTTATTCGTCCTAGCTCATCGCCCTGGGGAGCTCCAGTGCTATTTGTGAAGAAGAAAGACGGTACCTTCAGAATGTGCATCGACTACCGGGAACTCAACAAGGTGATGGTGAAGAATCGTTATCCTCTACCACGTATTGACGACTTATTCGACCAGCTGCAAGGGTCGAGCTACTATTCAAAGATTGATTTGAGATCGGGATATCATCAGCTGAGAGTCCGAGAAGAGGACGTCTCCAAAACAGCTTTTAGAACTCGTTATGGACACTATGAGTTTTTAGTCATGCCTTTTGGGCTGACAAACGCACCTGCGATCTTCATGGACTTGATGAATCGGGTGTGCAAGCCTTACCTGGACAAGTTCGTTATAGTCTTCATCGACGACATTCTGATCTATTCTAAGAGTCAGGAGGAACACGAGCAGCATCTACGACTTATTTTGGAACTCCTTCGAACGGAACAACTTTACGCGAAGTTCTCAAAATGCGACTTCTGGCTTCGTGAGGTCCATTTCCTAGGCCATGTGGTAAACAAGGATGGCATTCACGTTGATCCATCCAAGGTAGACTCAATTAAGAACTGGCCTGCACCTCGTACACCAACGGAAATTCGCCAATTCTTGGGTTTGGCAGGTTACTACAGGAGATTCATTAAGGATTTTTCCAAGATTGCACAGCCTCTCACCTCACTAACGCAGAAAGGCGTTGTTTATCGATGGGGAAATGCACAGGAATTAGCCTTTCAGCATCTAAAGGATAGACTTTGTAGCGCACCTATCCTTTCACTGCCAGAGGGCACAGACGATTTCGTGGTTTACTGCGACGCATCAATTCAAGGTCTTGGTTGTGTATTGATGCAACGAGATAAAGTCATAGCTTACGCTTCACGCCAACTCAAAGTTCATGAAAGAAACTACACTACGCACGACTTAGAGCTGGGAGCTGTTGTTTTTGCACTTAAGATATGGCGACATTACCTGTACGGTACCAAATGCGCCATCTACACCGACCATAGGAGCCTCGAGCACATCTTCAAACAGAAAGAAATGAATATGCGACAACGACGATGGGTCGAACTACTGAACGACTACGAGTGCTTGATCAGGTATCACCCGGGCAAGGCCAACGTTGTGGCCGACGCCCTCAGTCGAAAGGACACCGCGCCTAAGCGCGTGCGAGCTTTACAACTCACTATACATTCTAGTCTTCCTTCCCAGATACGAGCTGCTCAGATAGAAGCATTGAAACCAGAAAACGTCAGGGCTGAAGCCCTACGCGGCTCAAGACAACGATTAGAACAAAAGGAAGACGGTGCTTACTACGTAACGGGACGCATTTGGGTCCCACTCTATGGCAACCTATGAGAGCTTGTGATGGATGAGGCACACAAGTCTCGCTACTCGGTACATCCTGGTTCGGATAAGATGTATCACGATATCAAAACTACGTATTGGTGGCCTAGCATGAAGGCCCACATAGCAACTTACGTCAGCAAGTGTTTGACTTGTGCGAGAGTCAAGACGGAATACCAGAAACCCTCAGGCCTACTCCAACAACCAGAGATACCACAATGGAAATGGGAGCAAATTTCCATGGATTTCGTTATTGGCCTGCCTAGATCCCAGCGCGGAAACGATACTATTTGGGTGATCGTGGATCGACTCACAAAGTCTGCTCACCTCTTGGCTATCAAAGAGACAGATAAGTTCTCCACTCTAGCAGAAGTGTACCTCAAGGAAGTTGTTTCAAGGCACGAGGTGCCCACCTCTATTATCTCGGATCGAGATGCGCGCTTCACTTCAGAACTGTGGCAGGCAATGCACAAATCCTTTGGCTCACGATTAGACATGAGCACAGCATATCACCCTCAGACGGACGGGCAGTCCGAGCGCACTATTCAAACCTTAGAAGACATGCTTCATGCATGTGTAATCGACTTTGGCAACAGCTGGGAAAAGCATATGCCACTTGTGGAATTCTCGTACAATAACAGCTACCACACCAGCATTAATGCTGCTCCGTTTGAGGCATTGTACGGGCGTAAATACCGGTCACCTCTTTGTTGGGCAGAGGTGGGGGATAGTCAGATCACTGGTCCAGAACATGTGGTAGACACAACCGAACGAATTGCTCAAATTCGACAACGCATGGTGGCAGCTCGTGACCGTCAGAAAGTCTACGCCGATAAGGGCAGGAAACCACTTGAGCTCCAGGTTGGGGAGTGGGTACTACTCAAAGTTTCACCCTGGAAGAGTGTGGTTCATTTTGGTAAACGAGGCAAACTTAACCCACGATACGTCGGACCTTTCGAAATCATCGAGAAAATAGGCAGGGTGGCCTACGGACTGAACTTACCAGCAGAACTCGGTGCAGTTCACAACGTTTTCCACGTGTCGAATCTGAAGAAGTGTCTGTCAGATGAGACCCACATAGTTCCTCTGAAGGAACTCACTATCGACGAGCAGTTACGATTCGTCGAGGAACCAGTTGAAATCACGGACCGGGATGTTAAGGTCCTCAAGAGCACCAGAATACCTCTCGTTCGAGTTCGTTGGAACTCACGTCGCGGCCCAGAGTTCACCTGGGAACGCGAAGATCGAATGAAACAAAAGTATCCCCAACTGTTCGCAAACAGTACAACCACTACTGAGGCTGAAGCTACGGAATTTCGGGACGAAATTCCAGATCAACGGGGGGAGGATGTGACACCCCAGGAAAACCATACAACTTAACTAGCTTCCTCAGTGAGTGCTTACCAAATTTCGGGACGAAATTTCTTTCAACTTGGGGATGATGTGACAACTCGAAATTTAGAACCTTTCATTGTATCTCGATGTAACATGCTTGAACGTTATGTGACTAGTTAACTTGTTGGCTCAATGAATGATATAAGTGAATTTATGTGATTATGTGTGTGCTTGTATGTATGCGTGTATTTATATGACCCGAGACACAAGGACCCGACTCGAGACCATGCGGTCTCGAGTGAACAGTGTAACAGTGGGCCGGTTGGGCCATGCACCTCCCTTTAGTCCACTCGAAAGCCCATTAGGGTGCACCAATTTAGAACAAGTATATAATCCTTGATGATAACCAACCTTGCCATTTCTTTGGGCAACCCACACTTACTCTCACACACACTCTCCCTCTCTCTCACTAAAACCCTAAGTCTCAACATTCTTCTCCCCTCATTCTCGGGTTCAAACCAGCAACACTAGGACTCTCTGATCGAGCTCGGGATCCTCATACGGAAGTTCACTCATCGACTCTTCATACCCTCACACTTAGAGAACCTAACCGGTTAGTGTTTTAATATGTATTAAGTGTTATGTGTGTTTGATGAATGAATGCTTGTTTCCTTGTATGAGTTAGTGAGTAAATGATGTAGATGCTTGATTGATAAACAATGATTCATAGTGTATAAAATAGAGTAAGTGATTGACTATCATGCTAGCTCAATGTATGAATAAATGGAAGAATGTATCAAAATAGCTCCATCATGTTCTCGGATGTGTTTAGATGATGATGATGATGATGATTGATAGTACATTAAACTAGGTATGTTATGCTAGTATAAATCGGTTTAGAAGAACATGTGTGTTATGATGATGTACAAAGATTATTTCCGAATTTTGAATGATTTAACGCATGATTATTGGTACACAAAGTTATATGATAAAAACCTTAATGATGAACAAGCTTGAAGGATAATATGAATACTTGAATATGATATGAACATGTTATGAACATTTGAAAATGCTTGTTTGATCCATTTTAATTGAATGTTAGACAACAAAACATGTTTGTGCTCTACCATTGGATAGTACACCATATCATGAAACAGAAATCCTATTGGTTAGTACACTATGCAGAATCAGCAGGTGCTGGGAGTCGAGACCTCTGGTTTCGACTCGAGACCATCTAGAAGCCAGCTCGAGATCAGCGGTTGCGAGTCGAGAACCCCTAGTCTCGACTCGAGACCACAGCTCCGTCATACAAGCAGCATAAGTCGAGACCACGGTTGCGAGTCCGGTTGCGACTCGAGACCACCTAGTCTCGACTAGTTCATGCATGACTCGAGAACTCGTAGGCTTTAACCCGAGATCGCATAGTCTCGACTCGAGATCTCTAGTCTCGACTCGAGACCACGTACACACTCCTTCGGATTTGGACTTGCACACTGTTACGGGCTTAGGTGTTTGGGCCGAACTTATGGGCTTCATGTGTTGCTGTTGAATGCGTATGTTGTGCATACTGGTTTGGACTTGCATGCCATTACGAGCCCAACTGTTGGGCCGCACACTTAGACTTTGGTTGTTACGTGAATGTTACTATGGAACTTGTTACGAACTGTTGATGAACTGCCATGCTAGACATGTATGCCATGATCGTTACTTGTGTACAATACGTGTAGAACATACGTGCACTACTTGGATATGAACCTGACTTGAATGGTATCTATGTTAGGACGTAGTTGACCACTTACAACTTGATTGACCTTTCTGTGTATCTGCCGAGCAAACCAAGGTGAGTTCACACCCTCTACAAAGCATGGGATTCCCAGGGGTTTGGGAATGGGGTTAAGGAACATGGATTCCTCGTCCTTTCTTGGGTAGGATAGTATTGGTTCAGGAATATAATTCCTCATCCTCATGGACAGATAACTCATACTAGACCAAAACTCTATTACGAAGTCCCTCCTTTTTGTATCGACTTAATCGCCGGGCCAATGGCGAGCGGGTCATTAGTTAGATAGCGCTATTTAGGTTTGACAAACCTCACACCGTGCCGCAGAGGACGGGCGTGAACTAATGGACTACTGGCACGTCAATGATGATAGACATTGACAGTTCAGGGCACATAAACATGACTACAGTCAGCAGTCGATATGGTAACGAGTCTAGTGTATACATGGGGTAGCCCCCACGACCGAAATGCCAGATAACTAACATGGGGTAGCCCCCACGGCTGGATTGCCAGAGTAACCGGGAATAAACAAATCACGTTTTTCAACTATGGGGTAACCCCAACGGCAGGATGCCAGATAAAAGGGAACTGTTTTCGAAACAACTTAAAACGAACACCCAACTGTGAACTCACTCAACTTGTTGTTGACTCGTTACTACATGCTTTGCAGGTCAATAGGTACTTAGCTGGAGCTTGCATGGAAGAGAGTCGTTGTGGGACATGGACAGCTGTGTGCCATGTTAAACTTTGAAACAACTAAACTTATGTTTTGGTTTTAAACGTTTTGCTTCCGCTTGCAACTTAAACTATGTTTGTTTGGACACCAATTGTATTGGTTGGATTTTATAACTACCTATATGCTTGTTCAATATGATTGGTGGCTGGATCCTGGTCAGTCATGCCTCCAAGCGGTAGTACTCCGCAGGTGGATTTTGGGGGTGTGACATGCAAGGTATGGTGCAGTGGATCGGGCAGCTGATCGATCGAACACTAATGCTGTTTGATCGGGCAACATGCATGAACCACCATGACAAGTTCTCAGCGGGGTGTCACCTGATCAGACGGATGTTCGATCGGGTGGCACTCCTAGTGCATCGAACATGTTGAAAAATCGATCAAGTGTTGAAGTATAGTATCTCATGATCCGAAGAGTAATCCGATCGGACAGTAGTCCGATCGAACAACAGTTCATTCAATACTACTCTTCAAAATAAATCGATTGGGTGTGGGACCAGGGGTTAGCCGATCGGCTGGCCAGTCGATCGGCTGACTGTCCGATTGACTGGCTGTCCGTTCAGACAGCAGTCCGATCGGTCAGCATCCTGACCTGATCAGCCTATCGTCTATCACTTGGTCGTTCTGTTTGTTCGTCGATTTGTTGAGGTATTTTGACAACGAGTCGAACCATAGATTTCTCGTCCTTACTTGGTTCCCTTGGTCGGACAGGAATCACCCAAATCCGGCTGGTGAACTGTTCGGAATAGAGTTTAGTGTTTAACCCGAGATCGGTTAACCTCGTGGATAGAATTCGGATCTTGAGCCATGAAACCACCGGAGTGATTTGTAAACCGGCACAGGCTCCGTTTATATTGGTTTGAAGGCATTGAGTGAAAAAGAGTTGAAAGGAAGTTGGAAAATCCGTCCTTTACTCCTTTTTGCCATGTATATGTTTAGATCTATGAAAGATCTTCGTTTGTTTATGTGGAAATCGGCTAGATCCAAGTTATTCTTGGTGGATTGAGGCCAAAACATGAAGTTCTTCAAGAACCCATGATGACATCATCCTAGAACACTTGAATCTTGATGATTTCATGGTTAAAAGTTAAGATTTGAAAGATAGAAAGGTGTAGGAGTGCGTATAGATCAAGAAAGTACAAGATTTAGGACGAAATCTTACCGGGATCGAGAGAAATAGGCAAAAAGGTGAAGAACACGAGCTGGTCGGACAGAGGTTTCCAAAAGTAGAAAGGATGACAATGTCAGGGGTATTTATAGGATGACAAAAAAGGAAAGTGCTGGCCGATCAGCCAGGCAGCTCGATCGGACAGCCTGTCCGATCGGACAGCAGTCCGATCGGCTGGCTGTTCGATCGGCTGGTAGCCTGATCGACCAGTCTGCACGTTTCGAGTATTCGGCGCGATGATTTTTGATGTTTCGATTTCGGTTGCGAGCGGTCCGATACGAGAGGGTTTCCTAGTCAAATTACTTTTAATCCCAACCACTCATATCTCGCGCTGTCTCTTCTCCACTAACTATCCTAGTTTAATTTCGATTAAGTTCAATTGCGTTTCGAGTTTCGATGACGTTTCGATTGATTACCACACACAACATAAATAATCATGCACAAGTAACACATAAGGCACACACACACGTATAACAATAACTAAAATGCGTAGTTCGAGTCACGATTCAATGTCGATTTGATTAGCATAGCTTGATTATCGTTTAGTTAACTTTATCGCATTGTTACTTCCTATAGTTCACAGTCGTAGGTCGATTGAATAGCGAAAATCATGCGTCGATTATTGTCATTAACAACACTTACTCCACATAATACCATCAAAATAAAGAAATCTCTATGAATCAAATTCGTATCATCGGTCGTTGACTTTGACTCGTGAAAACACGGGGTGTTACAACCGTTACCACGACCAGTACCAGCCCAGCACGTCTCCTTCGAATGACCAAACTTTCCACAAGACTCACATTTCCTAACTCTGAACTTGCTGGTATGATGGTACTGGCACATATCACATTTGGGCAGAGTGCCCATGTATCCTTTTCCTTTGCTTTCAATGCCAGTCTTGACTTCGGCCGGTGGGTTCGTATCCTTCTTCTTGTTAACACTGCTGGTACCTTTCTTAAAATTTGTGAACTTCCTTTTGTTCTCGCCGGATGACTCAACATGAGTCTCCTTCTTCTTCTGGTCAGAGATCGAGAACTTGTTCAACCTGATTGCCTCTTCAGTTAATGCCACACTTAGATCAATAGCCTCAGTGATTGTGGCAGGCTTTGACATCGTCACCATGCTCATGATTTGGGGTGCAAATCCCCAAATAAAAGGCTCGGTGCGCTTGAATTCCGGATCAACCATGTAAGGAACGACGCGAGATAAGTCGTGAAATCTCTGCACGTATTCAGCAATCTTTGGACCATCCATCTTGAGGTTCCAAAACTCAGTTTCCAATTTCTGTATCTCAGCCCTTGAACATTATTTCTTGCGCATGAGTTCCTTCATTTCATCCCATGACATGGCATATGCAGCTTCTTCCCCCAGAGTTTGAACTTGGAGATTCCACCAGGATAGAGCACCGTCTAGAAAAAGTCCCGAGATGTAGGTGACCTGGTGCTCCGGCGCACACTTGCTCATTCTTAGCACAGAATCGGTCTTTTCTGCCCATCTGACGAAAGCTACAGCACCACTGGTGCCGTCGAAATTCAGAGGCTTACAGTCTAGGAACTGCTTATAGGTACAGCCTGTACAAGCAACATCATTCACAGAAAGCATTAGCGACCGCACATGGAATATCCAAATGTAATGTAATGTGTCTTTAGTGACTTAAACATTACCATGAGGTGGGTTATTTCCTGAGGTACCCCTGCTATATTCAGAGCACAGGGCCTCGTGCTGTGCTATCGCTTGTGAAATATGTTCTTGTAGCTCAGCCTCTGTGGTGGGCAAACGTGTTTCTCTTCGAGGTGGCATCTTCTAAAAGAAGATTGCATCGGTCAGGTCATAATAAGTATAGTAAGTACATGACATGCATACGTAATAGCATTTATCAACGTAAGTAAGCACATAACATCTCAGTCATAATCACAAACAAGTAATTCAACAATGCATATAATGAGAATATTGCGATTGAGCTTTCATATATCATCAACCACAAATACAGTTTTACAAGTTCTACAAATGTATCATACATCAAAAGGGACTACAGGGTCACATCACCCTTGTCCAAAATGTCAATCAATCTACAACAGTCATAAAATCAAAAAGTGGTCTTCAAAAGGCTGTGCAAGCTGGGCTCAATAGCGACACTCTCATCAAAAGTAAGCGACATGCATAAAACCAAAAACCGGCTATGCTGATGGTGGAGGAGGAGGAGGTGGAGGAACGAAAAGCAAACTGCATACATGCGCTAACTCCTCCTCAAGAGCAAGAACGCGACGCAACAGATAACTAATCTGCTGCTCCATAGTAAGAAAACGAACGTCAAAATCTGGGTATGGTAGTAGAGGAGCAGGTGGAGTCGCGAAAGGTGACTGACATGTACAAGGTGGAGGACGTGGAATCCTCTCTAGCTCCATGACTCTACGACACAAAATCTCCTGCTGAAGCTGCAAAGACAGGAGTAGCTCATCCCTCATGTAACCAGTGTAGTGGAAGGGATGGTATGGATCAGAGACTGGCATAGTGTTAGGTGGAACCATATGAGTGGCTCGCCTGACGGTGCAGAAGCAAAATGAGTGGCAGGTGTAAACTGTGGCATGAAGGGAAAAGCTGCTGACACAGGTGGAACATGGCCAGGCTGCTGACTGGACGGACCTTCCCCTGGACGGGGTGGAGGGATATCCTGTAAGAATGTGATCGGCAAGTCAGTGCGGTGTATATCAGACACATGAGGGTGAAACGGGGCAATGTCAACATGTGCATGTGTAGGTGCAGGTGGGGGAGTAACAGGCTCAACGAAAGGGGGCATATCATCATCATCCTCTATCCACCCATTGCAGGTGAATGCGTAACGGGGATCTATCTGGTCAGCAAAAGGAACATGGTCAGCGGGTACAGGTATAGGGTCCGGTAAAAGTGGTGCAACAACAGGTATGCCAACAGGTACAGGGTCATGCTCAGGCAGAGGATCATGAGCAGGTATAGGCTCGGGTGCAAGCATAGGCTCAAGGTCGGCTGGTGCTAGCTCAGGATCAGCGGGTATCGGCTAGAGATCAGCAGGTGCATCAAAAGGCTGATTTTCGGGAACAAAGTCAATCTCATGCTCAGGCTCATCATCAAACTCAAAGTCCTATGGAGGAACAGGTGCGGCAGACATAGCCGTGTCAGAATCAGAATCGTTGGGGTAACGCTGCAATCCCAGTGCGTGCAAAGTGGTAGATGACACAGACTCGAATGAATCAGGACCAGAATGATCAGATGAAATCTCGACGATAGGAATCTCAACAAGCGGAACAACAACGACATCTTCGACTAGAACTCCATCACCCTGGGCATCCTCAGGGGGACCCTCAACGAAAAGATCGACATCATCGTCAGACATGGCATCAAAAGGAAAATCCTCGAGAGGATAAGCTGCAAGAGGCAAAGGAGTGAGGATCGGGACCACGACATGCTCATCATCGGGATGTCCGAGGATGATAAGATCCTGGTCAGGAATAGGAATAAAAAATGGATCCTCGTCAGGTAGACCATCAGCATGCGGTATGTCATCGCCAAAATCAGGTAAAGCAAACGGCTGGAAATCATCGCCGTCATCACTCTCAGTGTCAGAGATGAAATTCTCAGGGTCTGGGACAATCTTATCGTCTAAAACTATGGCCATGGGGTCAACTCTATCTGACAGTCCATTTTCAGATGAGGACAAGGTGTCTGTAACAAACAATCACAACATATGCACATATATCAACAATCATCAAATAAGCATGTAAGTAGTAACAATGTAAGCATGTATTCATCCTAGTCTTCCCCGACTATCCCACCCAGCCTCTCAGACTGAACTACCTAGCCTCTCAGACTAAACCTTCCCAGTTTCTCAAACTGAACTACCCAGTCTCTCAGACTGAATCATAAACATAAATTTTGAAATGTGTTTCGTGTCTTTTGGTTGTAAAAATGTTTGTTTCCTGGATCTGGGCGTTTTGTGTATGCAATGAAAATATGTTTGTGAAAACATTTTCGTGAGAGCCCTAATGATCGTAGTCTAGACTCGAGAAAGAATCCTAGTTCGCTACGATCGAAGCTCTGATACCAAGCTGTCACACCCTGACTTTTGCGGAAGCGTGATTATGGTGTGACTTTCTTAATACCATAGCAATCAATCATAACAACACTATATGATAAAAACCAGTTGATGTTCATCCATAAATTAAGTTTGAAAATAACACAACATAATTGTCTGAAACGTCGACACCAAATTAAATTACAACCCATGAAACATGTTTAAAGAGTTCACTATGACTCGACAAAAGACCTTAGATAAAACCGAGTTTAGAACCATGTATCTCGTCCAGGAGTAAGATACATCTCCTAAACCCTAATGGCTTTGGATGACATCTTTTATTCATGACGCAGCTTGAAACATGCAAACACCTGCCAGATCCACTTAGTTCCCTGAAATACATGTAATTTGAATACATCAAAAAAAGTTGAGCGAGTTCATGTGATTGTTCGTGTATATGAAAAACCTTTAAAGTATGTCTGTATGTATGTAAGCCCTGGTATGAAGCAATAAGGAAAAACAGATCACCAATGGTTTTCAAGGCCAATGGTATGTGTGAAATGGTGCAGGAAAACTCAAACCTAGCGGATTTTGCCACGGCATTAGTATGTGGACATAGTCACCACATGGGCCACCCTGGTCCTCATGGGTGTGGGCTCGCTACACCCAAATAGATCTATCACTCATGTCCCTCGGTCCTATGAGGAGGATTAATGGCCTTAAGTGTTGTACCCACCACTCACATGATCAAGCACTAACCCTCCTTAGCTAACCATACCATGTATAAAACGTTTGTAAACAATTGTAACATGCATTTCACCCCCGAAGTTATAAAACTAAAAACAGTTAAAAGAAAAGGGAGACATGAACTCACTGTCTTGCGTCTTCAGTACTCGTAACTCAAATCCCTTCAGCAAACAAGACTACCTACAATGTACTAACGTCTATTAGACGGACGGGCTGTGCCTTGTCTTTAACGTTTTCGAGTTACGTTTCTTTTATGTATTCAATATTATTCCAAGTTATAATTACTTGTTAAAATAATAATTATTTTAACTGTAAATTATATTTAATTTTGGTATAATTTGTTAAACAATATTTTTGTAATAATACTTCTCAAGTATTTATTTTCGTATTTCCTTCCCAAGGATGGGGGTATCTCATACATGTATATTCGTATGCTTGTATTTGTTAAGTATTCTTACACTTAATTTTGCGTTAAACCTTCCGGAATATTATTGCCAATAAAAGTCCACCTATATATATTTTCCCAAAATATATATATTTAAGAGTTATTACTTAGAAAAATTATTTATAATTTTTCCTTTCAGCAAAAATATTTGTAGTTCCAAAATAATATATTTTTAAGTCTAACTTAGAAAATATGGGAAAGGATCAAATAGGAAGTTTATTTTGGCTAGGAAGTATAGGAAGCAATATGATTAAGACATGTGGCAAAACTTAAAATAAAGAGGAAGGGTATTTTAGTCAATCTTATCCTTTTCTTCTTCCTTCTTCTTCCTAGTAACATCAAAACCCACCATTTTCAAAACCCACCATCTTCAACCATTTCTTCACTTTCTATCTCAATAATCACTACATTATAGTGCGATTTTCGTCACCAATCAATGATTCAAACACCTGATCAACGTGTTCTTCAGTTTTTTTTGAAGAAAACTCAGTTTAATTTCATACAAAATCTCATTTTTTCCGGTGATTTTGAAGATATTCACTCGATTCGTTCGATTCGATCGCTGATAAGTGTTTCAATCATTCAAATTTCGTCAATCGTTGAAGAAACGGACTTCGATCCATGTAAGAAATTCTTTAATTTCATTTTTATTAACTGAGTTTTTGATTTAGTCATTGCGTTTTACGATCTTGGCGGGGGTCCGGGGGCAGCACCCCTGGTAGCAGGGTCCCAGGGGCGGCAGCCCCTGGCGGGGTCCAAGGGGCAGAGTTCACAGACAGTTTTATGTGTCCATTGCGTTTTAGAAATAAGAGAGTTTATGTGTTTTCTGGCTATTGCGTTTTAGAAAAAACACATTTTTATGTGTGTTTAGTTATTGCGTTTTAGGTAAAACACATTTTTGAAGTGTTTTTAGTCATTGCGTTTTAGGTAAAACACATTTTTAGGTGTTTTCAGTCCATTGCGTTTTAGAGAGAACACTTTCTTTTGTTTTTTTAGGCCATTGCGTTTTAGAAATGAGACATTATTGTGTTTTATAAATAAGACATTTCTTTGTGTTTTTGGTGCATTGCGTTTTAGGTAAAACACATTTTTATGTGTTTTCAGTCCATTGCGTTTTAGAAAAACAGACATTTTAAGTGTTTTCTGGCCATTGCATTTAAAAATAAGACATTTGTTTGTGTTTTTGTTGCATTGCGTTTTAGGTAAAACACATTTTTATGTGTTTTCACTCCATTGCGTTTTAGAAACTACACTTTCTTTTGAGTTTTTAGGCTATTGCGTTTTAGAAATAACACATTTCTTTGTGTTTTCTGGCCATTGCGTTTTACAAATAAGACATTTCTTTGTATTTTTGGTGCATTGCGTTTTAGAAAAATGTCATTTTTTGGTTTTTTTTCCATTGCGTTTTACGCAACTGGGTTTTTTCCATTGCGTTTTACGCAATTGGGTTTTTTCCATTGCGTTTTACGCAACTGGGTTTTCAAAATTTTTTTCAAAAATATAGCAATAGTATACTCGTTTTAAATATAAAAAAACGCTCGTTTTTTTGGTGCAATTTTTACAAAAAAAATAATGTCGTATGAAAGAGTTATTAACGTTTAAAAAATGGGGGGGGGGGATTGGAGGAGAGAGAAACTATTGCCTTGGATTGACTAGAATGCCCCTAAACAAACTCACGCGCCTCTTTTTTTTCTTTTCAATTTCCATCGTTTAATCTTAGCCCTTGATTAACTAAATAGATGGTCAAGATCACTTCCTAGCCTTCTTAGCCAAATAAACTTCCTATTGTATCTCCACCCTAGAAAATATATATAAACTTATTTTGTCCAAAAATAATGTATTTCAAGAAAATATATATTTTTCCCAAAAATCATATATCTTCTAAATATTCCAAGAAAATATATTTTTACTTCCCAAAAATAATATATTTTCTCTTTGTCGAAAATATGATATAACTTGGTAATATTTAGAAAAATCATATTTTCATTTCTTGTATCCAAAATATTATTTACCAAAAATATATTTATAAATGTATTTTCCGGAATATTTTGTAAGTTACATTCTTGTTCGGTTTGCCAATATTACGTGTGTAACTTATATATCTATTCCTTGTGATTTTTTGTAATATTTTGGATTGTGAATTCTTGGTATTTTGTTACGTTATATTACTTTAACCCTAAAATAATATAACTATTACACAAGGTATACAAATATTCACACACATCATGTCTTTAATGTATATATATTCTAAATATATATTTACCCATTTTTATTTATAAAAACCAACCTCCAAATTATGGCAAAGTTTATATTGAAAACTCATGATCAAAATACACTTGTAAATATTTGTTTGAAAATATTTTTCTAAGTGTTTATATTTTTAGAAAATTTTGCCATAGTTTCCCTAAAAATGGAGGTGTCCATGCTTTCAAAGCATATCATTTTATTTTTAAAATCATCACAATCAATCAACAATTCATTCAACACTTACCAAGTGCCAAAATCAAGTAATTTACCTAACAACATGAACTTGAACTTTCATAAAAACTTGTAGTAACTTGGTAGTGTGTTTAGTAGGTTTAGTTACCCTTTAAAATGTGTTTACTTTTTTAAAGTTTCATTCTTGAAAGATTTAGGTGTTTACAACTTGTAAACATGTTTTACAAAAACATTTCTTTATGAAATCTTCTTGCTTCACAAGTGTTTCTACACTTGTTTTATCACCAAAAATAGTGTATGTTTAAGTAAGAACCAAGATCTACTAAAAATCATATTTTGAACTTGGTTCTTTTTGGAAAACCATTCATAAATCTTAGATCAATATGATTATTAACTCACTTTGATTATTATTTTTCAAGAAATCAAGTATTCTTTTCAAGTTCATGATTTAGGGGTGGATGATCTTTCATACTACAACTTCTTACATTTCTCATCTTGCTAAACTATGTTTCTAGTCATGATTTAGCAAGATGCTATGATGATCAACATCATCTTTACAAACAAATCAATGATCAACAAGCATTCATAACATAAACAACTTAGTTTCATCAAGATTTCATCATATATCAAGCTTATGTTCATGTTTCTTGATTATGTTCTTTAGTGTTCCTCATGATTATCATCACATATCATCTATTAACCAACTAAATGAGAAGTAAATTCAAGTGACAAGAAGCTTACTACTAGCACAAGGGCTAGGGAAGAACACAAGAAGATGAAGGTGACAAATGTGATGGATAATAGCAAATGAAAGAGGTCCTTGAAGATCCACAAGCTCCACACTTCTTAACTTAGCTTCCAACACCTTGTGTACACCTTGGAATGTATGAGGAAAGCTTGATAATGGTGGTGGTGTGGTGGGAGTTTTCGGCCGAGAATGGGAGAGGGGGAAGGAAAGTGAGTGTGTTTTTGTGTGTGAAAGATAATGTGATCTTAATCCTCCAAGTTTACTTATAATCCACCTTAGAAGTTTATCCATTGTGTAATGTGTTTCTTAAGTACAAGACCAAATCTTCTACTAAATCAAAATGAATCAAAGGAAGATCAAGGGTGGGGCCACCTTGGTGACCGTCCACCATGAGGGGGGGGGGGGGGGGTATAGGGTTGGGTTGTGATGGATAGTTTGGGATATTAGTTAGATTCTAAGTGTATTAGTTAGATGTTATGTGTATTAGGTGTTATATAGAGTGTTAGTGTGTTCGGGGATCATAACTAGCTCAGAAACACTAAAACAATGCTTCTAGTAAAATTTTAGTGTTTCGGGTAGTGTCTGGTTGTTCGGTTAGATACCGGTTCGTTAAAGTGTCAAACTATACCATTTAGTGTTCTTTATGTACCCTTTTGTGATACTTTTAATTCCCGACACTTAGGAAAGCATTCATGACCATTTAATCATATTTTGCATGTAACTAGCTTGTTAAAAAACTGATTTTTGCAGACTTATGCTGAATTCAGCACTTTATATGGGTTTTAGGCACTTTCCGGCATTTAAACTATCACTTAGGAATGCAGTTTTGTGGTCCTTACTTCCCTACACACTATACTAGTGTAGTACTTAGTCTCTGGCCCATACTGGGTCTCAAAACACTGTTTGTCTATGTACTGAACCTCGTCAGCATTTTTCTGAGTTATCCGCTAACTGTGCTAGCTGTGCTTTGTGCATCATTTATGTCAGTATGGTTTGTATGTAAATATGATGTGACATTATGCAATATGTGATGCACATGTAAGTATGATGCAGTAGTCAGAAAGCAGTCATTTGTAATTCAGCACAGTCATTAAGCACTAATCATGGTTAATTAATTGTACGGATACCTGGATTTTTGACGGTTGTCACAACTTTCTTCCTATTCGCAAAGATTATAAAGTGGAGAAACTTGCTCGAATCTATACCGATGAGATTATATGCCGTCATGGCATACCTATCGACATAGTCTCTGATCGTGATGGATGTTTTACCTCACGTCTTTGGCAAACCTTTCAGTCTGCTATGGGTTCTCATTTGAATCTTAGCACGTCCTTTCATCCTCAAACGGATGGGCAGACCGAGCGTACTATTCAGACCCTAGAGGATATGCTCCGTTCTTGTGTCATCGACTTTGGTGGTAACTGGGATGTACATTTACCATTGATTGAGTTCTCGTACAACAACAACTATCATTCCAGTATTCAGATGGCTCATTTCGAAGCTTGTATGGTCGCAAGTGTCGATCTCCTCTCAGCTGGCATGAGGTTGGTGACAAGCAATTTACTAGCCCTTGAAGACTTGCAAATAAATGAAGCTGTACATTTTGTGGAGAAACCGGTTGAAATCATGGATCAAGGTGTCGAGCGATTGAGGCGCAGAAAAATTCCCATAGTCAAGGTTCGGCGGGAAGGAAAGCGTGGCGCCAAATTCACTTGGGAACTTAAAAGTGAAATGAAGACCAAGTATCCGCAGCTCTTCGAGCAGTCTTCTTCCTATATTTCGGGGATGAAATCTCCTAAAGGAGGGGAGACTGTAACGCCTGCGTCCCTAGACTTTTAGCTTTTGTCAATTTTAGTCCCTAAACTATGTGATGCTTGATACTTTTGTTACTTGGTGAATATTATGCTATGATACTTGATTCTTAATACTAGACTCTTGATACTTGAATCTTGACTCTTGACATTTAACACTATGATTCTTGATACTTGATACTTGGAAACTATGACTCTTGATACTTGGAAACTATGATTCTTGATACTTGGAATCTAGATCCTTGACTCTTGATACTTTGGTGCTTGACTCTTGAGACTCGTGAAACTTGAGACTTGGTTGAACGAGAGACTGGAGACTTGTCACTGGCGGAAACTATGAAACTTGGAAACTAATGTGTCATGTTATACTATTACCCAATAATACAAAATGCAACGCTTAATCTAACTCTCAAAACGAATCAGAGACAGTGAAACGGAAATGGATTGTTGCCGGAGAAGATGACCGGAGTACGAATTTCGACATAAGCACCGCCAAGAACAGACGACTGGACGAAGGGGGTGATTCCCATCCGATCAGGACGGCTGTACATTGGTGTATGTTTACCATTGTCTCAATACGTACCATGTCGTCACCGTCGAAGCAAAAACTTAGAAACTTTACAAGGTTGTGAATGGGACAAGGACAACCCAATCGAATGGCAATCTGATCGGATAGCCATCCAATTGAACTGCCATCCGATCAGGAGACACCTGCCTCGTAACCTTAATCATTTTAGGAACTTTGAATCTTGATCGTCGAATGGCAATCCGATCGGATAGCCATCCGATCGAACTGCCATCCGATCAGGTGACACTTGCCTAGTAACCTTTGAATCTTTGATCGTCGAATGACAATCTGATCAGATAGCCATTTGATTGAACTGCCATCCGATCAAAGTGACAATGCACCTTGGAATCTTTCAACACTTAGAAACTTTTTCAGAAACTTGGTAACAATTTGAAATCTTGACACTTGGATCGAATGGTCATCCGAACGGATGATCATCCGATCGGATGGCAATCCGTCCCTCGATCACAACAGTCACCCCAATCGAATGGCAATCCGATCGGATAGCCATCCGATCGAACTACCATCCGATCCTTTGACTGATCCGACACTTTACGCAATCCCGTTGTTTGTCCGACACTTATCTGTTGTAATCTAATCAGGCTAAATCTAAAGAGCTCCCTTTGATCCAATAACAGTTAGTCTGTTAAGCAATCACTGTGAGTATACTCGATCCCTTTTTGTTTTAAACTTTGGGATGCAACATGTATTCTATTAAACTATGATACTTGAAACTTTTGGAATCTAAACTCTATCCTATGTGTATGTGAAACTTGTGATTCTTGATTCTTGATTCTTTATGCTATGTGAACGTTTAATCCAGAGTGTGTAGTTCCGCCTTAACAATAGTAGCGCTATAGGAGATGCACCTCCCCATTATTCTCAGGGGTATCGTTAGGAGGATTCTAGTTTTCCTTGATTCTTGGGAAAAC
>JARYGA010016004.1:0-39455 GCA_030545235.1 Helianthus tuberosus
AAATGTCTTTCTTTCTATTCGGAAAAGAAGTTCATAAAACTATAATTATATGAAATTTTAAGCTCTTATAAAATAAATTTATTAGTCTAATATTGTTTTAGTATTTTATTACCACATTATAAATAAGCAACATGTTGTTGCATCATATGGTTGTACACCATGCATAGGGTGATTTTCAAAAAAAAAAAAAAATTGAATTTTATTACTTTAAAGTTTAAACCCAAAAGTGTTTTATCTTTTACATTTTAACCCTATTGATTTTTTTTTACTTTTAAGTAAAGCTTTTTAATCTTTTGCAATTTAACACAAACACTTTTTTTATGCTCAACTTTAGTCCTTCATACTTTTATCTTTTGCAAGTTTTTCGTTTTATGTTTCATTCTAAATTTGTGGGTCAACACGCCGCAATGTGCGTGTGGGGTTCAATGTTTTTTGTCTGTTTTTTCCCGTTTAACAGGCCCATCCCAACGCGTCTATTTTTCTCCGTTTGAGAAGTTCATCGCAACGTGCGGGTCCTAGATCGACTTAGTTATTATTTTCTACGTTTTTACATTACGGTCTATTTTTTCGCATTAACATGACGCATTGGGCGTCCGTGGTTCAACAATTTTACGTCTGTTTTTTTATTCGGTGTTATTTATTCCTTTTTTATTTATTTTATTCTTACGAGCTTTCCTGATATTGGTGGTCATTGGCAGTGGTGTGGCATTGGTGCTACTTGGCATGATTTTACGAACGTATTTAACCTATTAAGTTTTTTACTAATAATTTGTTTCGAGTTTACCCCTAAACCTCCTTTATACTTTAAAAGAAACTATTTTACGTGTATATTTTTATGTATTTGTCGGTATGAATTCGATTTGCTCTACGTTTCGAAGTAAACTTTTTCTAAAAATGAGATAGGTCAAATAAATTACGTTTTCGTATAAAAAAACCATTTTTATGTATGTTTCGGTATATATTCAAGTTGGTGTATGTTTCGACGTAAACTTTTTTCGGAAACGAGTCAGGTCAAATATAATATGTTTTCGTGCTTATTTTATGAATGTTTGGTAAATTTGTTTCGAATCGAGTGGAGTCAAATCGGGGTTTCTTTTTTCCCTTTTTCACAAAGTTCTAATTAATATCTTTTAGTTATACGTGTCAACTTTCCCGTTACATGTGTTACGTTTTCTATGTATGTGTCGGGTCACATATAATACATTATGATTGTACGATATAAATTTGATTTACTTTATGTTTTGATCCAACTACAATGCTTATATAGGTTACATTGAGTTCAATCGGGAAACATCTAAACACACATTTCCATATGATTAACGCATTACATAACGCTTGGACTAATCCATTCGATGTTTGTGATGTACCCGCGCTGCAACGCGTGCGGGTCTTATTGCTAGTTTTTCTTAAATTATAACTAGATATAAAGTAATGACGTGTATATTCTTATCTTTAAGTGTAACATGAAATGAAATGTTTCAAAATTGAAGTCTTACAAGAATGACATGTTTCAGATTTCTCAGACACATTTTAGAAAGAAAAAGCCGCCGAACCAAACTTTATGACTAGTTTATGTCGGACCATCTATTTACTAATTACTCATTCATCATCATAGTAACTAAATTCCATCAAAAGTAGAGTTAAGGTGGTCTGTGGTGAGCAAGATCGATAAAGACAACTATGAGGTTAATCGGTGTGGGGCTCGGCGAGGCCCGGCGCCGTCCCAAACACCGTCCCCCCCCCCTCTGGCGTCCTTCCCGCCTCCCTCCGGACGATTGTGACAGGCCTCCCCCTCTCTCACACACTTATACATACAACTTATATATATGGCTCATCCCCCTATTTCCTTAGTTTCATCCCCTTTACTCCATTCTCACACCCATCCTACGTGACGCTTACGTGGCGGATCATACTCTAAGTATGGGTCATCACCATTCCGCATAGCCTAAGGCTGGAGGGTGTGGTATAAAGCCCCTACCTAGGGGCTTTATCACGTCACGTCAGATCCACATAGGCGCCACGTCATATGAGGGGCTTCAAAGTCTCTTTCTTTAACTTCATGCAATGGTTTAAAGCCCCTATTAAACAAAATTAAGAAAAAAAAAACATTTTATTGGTTGAAAAGAGGTGGGTCACACCTGCAAACACCTTTAACCCCTCAATTCTGCTCGTTAGCGTGATGGCGGAAGGGTCATACCCCCCCCCCCCCCCCCCCCACACACACCCCCTAACCCCCGCGGTATGGTGTATGGCGCACCGGGGTGCTAAAAAAGGTGAGGTAGCGTTAAGCCACACCCCCTGGCATAACTCTACTCCGTAGGAATAGAGAGACTACTTTCAGTGAGACCCCCAACTCAATAGTAGCTTTGTATCAAGCCTTGGACATAAGGCCATGACACTTACTAACCGAGACAAAGGTCGTTTAGTGTATGTATCCTCATGTCTTTCGGCATTCAACGTCATCACATGATACATGATTAACCGTCCGCTTCTTTTAATTTTTTTTTTCAGGAAATTAGTAAATTAACGTTAAAATTAGTGTAATTTCACTTTTGCACCCCGAACGACCATATATATATATACTACTTTAATAAGCATATAGGAAGGGCAAGAATGGTCATTTGCCATTAAACAACCATTTTAAGCACATTACAAAACCTTTAAAGCATAAAGGTGTTGAAATCCGTATTGTACAATAGTTCAAGGTTCTCAACTTTATCCCGCTCAAATCCGTCGCAATCCCCTTCAAATTGTTTTGAATTACAAAATGTCTGATGCAATGCAGTACCTTTTTGTTGTCTGGCGTGTGCTTTACTTTTCTTCTATCATGTCTGACATTATGTAATTAGATTTCAAAATAAAAAAAAGAGTTTGATATCTCCCACTATAATTCTCTCCCCCTTTCTCTCTCCACAAAACCCAGTTGTCTCTATAATCGTTCATCATTCTATTCAAATGTAGGGGGTGTCGAAGACATGAAAGAGGGCTTGGTTGGTGGCCACATTGGTGTAACAAGATGACAGTGAGGGATTTCGGCAGAGCCAAAGTTCCGGCAACATAGACTAGGGTTTCGATCAACTTCCGGTGAGTCCTACTCCTCATGTATATTTCGTTTTAGGTTAGATTGGCCCACAAGTACTGATCTGGTGAAGGCTGTTAATCCAGTGAGCAGTTAGGGGATTTGACATGGAGATTAGGGTTCCGGCGAAACCCTTTCACTGCATGTTGTTTGGATTTGGATTTTGATACTTATTAACTGATTTTTTTAATGGTTTGAAATACAGAATTTGGGGATGTGAGTAGCTCTGGATCCTGATTGGGGAGAGAAAACGAAACGGGAAAACCTAATCCATTGCTGATTGTTTCTCTTCCACGGTGGCTCTGCGTCGTTGCTGATGGTTCTTGCTTTTCTGTCTACGCCACCTCACCCATGGTATTCTTCATCCAAGTCTTTAGATTTAAAGATTCATTGTCATTCGAAGAGGTATTCTTCATCCATGTCTTTACTATATGGGGCCTTTAATTCATTTGTCTGCAACTGGGGAAATTTCAACTCTTTCATTTTTATTTCATCATTTCTTGTTCGAGAACTATGAATTTCATGATTTCATTGCTCAATTCATTTTAAATATAGCATTATTCCCAATTCCAAGTAGGTTTTTGATCTGTTTTTTGTGTTCCCTCTAAAGATACACACGCACAGATTCACATGCTTCAAAAGGCCTTGAAATTTCAAGTAAGTTTATCACTTGAAACTCATTTTGTTCAGTTTATATTTTTCAGCACCTGAAATAAATCAACTAAAATGGAAACCATAACGGGTTTTTAAAATTAAGATGAATAAGAAATATTTTTAATTCTTCAAGTAATATGCAGGAGGACTATGAAATATGAAGAGTCAAATTGCCTAGAAACCACAATGAAATACTTAAGTTTTCAAAGTCTCATGATCTTTACTTCACCCTGGGGAAACAGGAATTCTATAATGGAATCCTTCTTAAAGATGACACACTGGTACATAGTTCCTTCTCATAAGTTGTTTTGCGTTCAACGGTTTTTTTTTCTTCTAATTTTAAACAGTATTGAATCAATGATAACAACATTGCCAACTCTAGACAAGATCGACCATAATTCAGTGCCTACACAGAATAAATATATGTGCTTTTACTTTTTTACCATAACTACTTTTCTTTAATTTATAATGTTTCACAATTTATATTAACCCAGCAAAATGGGCGGGTCAGGTTGTGTGCCAATCCAAAATGGGTTCGGGTCAAAACTGATTCAAGTGAAAAAGACCTGAGGTTGGAACATGTCGCTTTAAAAAATATCATTTTTCTTTGGGTCAGAATGATAGGGGTGTTAATTGTTCGGTTACAAACCAAATTAACCGAAAATCAAAGATCGACTGGATTTGACTATTGACTACTTTAAAACTTTGACTACTGCTGACTCCAAGCCAGATCTTGATTAAGATCTGTCTAGAACAAATATGAATGTGGTTGACTTCAAATTTAAATTCACTTTCAACATCATTTATCTATTAACTGACTTTGCCAATACTCATTTGGTGAGACTTTGTCAGCAGTATACATCAGTATCACGTTCCAGCTCTTTTTGGCCTCATCAGCCATCATATTATACCATATTCACAATTCATCATGGCATCTACCCTCATCCACCTTATACCACCAAGTAACCCAATCAACCCGAAAACCCATTGTCCCAGCAAATTTGACTAATCACTCATGACTGAAATAGAAACTATAAAGGCTTAGACTCATTATGAAAAGACGAAGGGTTTCTAGGTCATGGAATGAACATAAATTAAAAAAAAATGTATTGAGGAGTTATGCATCAAAATAAAATCTATTTTTTGTTGTTGTGTATAATAGTGGTTTTCAATTGGTGATAATGGAGAAAGAAATGAGATGATAACAGCAAAAATGTTTTGTTTTAAAAATCGTTGGTCACACAGGTGGCGATCTATTAAAGAGTCAAGGTGTCTCCCTCCTCTTTATTTTTGTTTGTTTAAGTAAGAAAATACTTTTACATTTTATTTCAAGAATCTGGAGCCCTTGTGTACTCATAACCCTTCATAACTCTCTTTACCACAACATAACCCCCTATAACACCCCCTTCAATTTTGTGTGTAGTGGATAACCCCCCTATAACGCCCCCTTCATAACTCCCTTTACCATAACATATCCACCTTGAACGAGCCTGCTATGAATTGAAGATGACAAATGTGGTATGTGTTCTTTAATTTATGGGTTTATTTTCGTAAAGAAGTTTGCTTTTTTACACTGAAATTAATTATTATTATGTGTATCTTGCAGCTATCAGCCAGCTGGAATTATATGAATGTAAATCAGGCCCATATTGAGCATGAATTATTTTTAACCTTATCTTTATGTTTTATATATCTCAGGTTTGTTTAATTGATGTGGGTGGACGTTATGGTAAGCTTATATGCATGCTTACTAAGAAAGATGCTGCTACAATTGGTGTCATCCTGGGAATTGAACGTGTATTCACAATAATATTCCAGAAGACTTCATTAATGGCCTGATTCTATCTGTTCATTCTTTGCTTCCAGTTGAGCCTCTTGTAGACGGGTGTGAAAGGAGGTTTGTTTAAGATTTTCCTTCTTATTACGTTTCAAATCCTTATAATATAATTTGCTTGTCTTTCAGGAATCGACTTCGGTTGCTTACTAAGTTTTTAGAGCATCTTGTGAGTGAAGGTAGTCAAGGTGTCCATGTACACAATGCTTTAGGTAAAAAAATCATTATAGACATTAATAACAATCCCGAACACTTTCTCAACACCGAGCTGTATAACAATTCATGTGTTGTTGGGGAGTATTATGAAAAGCCTGACCTCACACTTGCAGCTGTTGCTTACCATAGAGGGACGCGTGACAATGAACTTATCAATGTTTGGGTCTGTAAGTATGAAATTCTTACCGTTTGTTTAGTTTTGGGAGATGAAGATGATGCAAGCTGCGGATTTCACCATGGCTCTGAGACAATTTCATCAGTGATTGTTCATAATTTCATGGGTATGAATTGATAAGTTATTATATTTATTGTTTATTTTCTACTTTTCTAGGGTTATTCATTAGTAACATTCATCAAGTTTTGGTATTCTGGTTTTAAACCAAGTCGAGTTCGAGTGAGAATCTTTCTTTATGTAGCTTACATAGGGTTTTTGTTCTTACTTTTCAGGCTTTATAATTTTTTGTTCCATTTTGTGAGGAATTACTTGAATATAATGGAAATATTAAAAAATCCAGTGGATGTTGAAGAAAACCATCTTACATGTTTGGTAGAACTATTTATGCAGGTACACAATTTACTATAATATATGCTTAGTGTTCTCTTTTACTTGTTGCTATACAAATAGTGTATTCTACTTAATGAGGTTGTATATAATTTTCTTGTCATGGCCGTAACATGATGATATGTCGTTTTCATCTTTGTATGACTAATGCTGAAATGGCCAGGGATGTATTGCAATTTAGAAGAATGTAAAAGGACCAGCTATTAAATTCGATAAATTTGGACATCATGCAACTGGATATCGCAGGGGTTGTGTAGTCTTGTGAGACTACTTTAACGATTTCCGGTGGCCGATGATGGCTTTACGCGCAACTTTCAGGTATGTTTATAACCTTTCTTCATCTTATGGTTCAACCACATTGATTCCGAAGCAATTATAAGCTGAATTTGAGAAGAGTTAAACTTAAAAACCATCATGCAGAGGTTAATTAGGCACTTTTGTAAGCATCATGTTGGCTCGAGGCAATTAATTTCAACAGCTGCAGGTAAAAAAAAATCTAAATGTCTCCAATTCAGCTTATGATGCTTACAAAAGTGCCTAATTAACCTCTGCATGATGGTTTTTAAGTTTAACTCTTCTCAAATTCAACTTATAATAGCTTCGGAATCAATGTGGTTGAACCATAAGATGAAGAAAGGTTATAAACATACCTGAAAGTTGCGCATAAAGCCATCATCTGCCACCAGAACTCGTTAAAGTAGTCTCACAAGACTACACAACCCCTGCGATATCCAGTTGCATGATGTCCAAATTTATCGAATTTAATAGCTGGTCCTTTTACATTCTTCTAAATTGCAATACATCCCTGGCCATTTCAGCATTAGTCATACAAAGATGAAAACGACATATCATCATGTTACGGCCATGACAAGAAAATTATATACAACCTCATTAAGTAGAATACACTATTTGTATAGCAACAAGTAAAAGAGAACACTAAGCATATATTATAGTAAATTGTGTACCTGCATAAATAGTTCTACCAAACATGTAAGATGGTTTTCTTCAACATCCACTGGATTTTTTAATATTTCCATTATATTCAAGTAATTCCTCACAAAATGGAACAAAAAATTATAAAGCCTGAAAAGTAAGAACAAAAACCCTATGTAAGCTACATAAAGAAAGATTCTCACTCGAACTCGACTTGGTTTAAAACCAGAATACCAAAACTTGATGAATGTTACTAATGAATAACCCTAGAAAAGTAGAAAATAAACAATAAATATAATAACTTATCAATTCATACCCATGAAATTATGAACAATCACTGATGAAATTGTCTCAGAGCCATGGTGAAATCCGCAGCTTGCATCATCTTCATCTCCCAAAACTAAACAAACGGTAAGAATTTCATACTTACAGACCCAAACATTGATAAGTTCATTGTCACACGTCCCTCTATGGTAAGCAACAGCTGCAAGTGTGAGGTCAGGCTTTTCATAATACTCCCCAACAACACGTGAATTGTTATACAGCTCAGTGTTGAGAAAGTGTTCGGGATTGTTATTAATGTCTATAATGATTTTTTACCTAAAGCATTGTGTACATGGACACCTTGACTACCTTCACTCACAAGATGCTCTAAAAAGTTAGTAAGCAACCGAAGTCGATTCCTGAAAGACAAGCAAATTATATTATAAGGATTTGAAACGTATTAAGAAGGAAAAAGGTTAAACAAACCTCCTTTCACACCCGTCTACAAGAGGCTCAACTGGAAGCAAAGAATGAACAGATAGAATCAGGCCATTAATGAAGTCTTCTGGAATATTATTGTGAATACACGTTCAATTCCCAGGATGACACCAATTGTAACAACATCTTTCTTAGTAAGCATGCCTATAAGCTTACCATAACGTCCACCCACATCAATTAAACAAACCTGAGATATATAAAACATAAAGATAAGGTTAAAAATAATTCATGCTCAATATGGGCCTGGTTTACATTCATATAATTCCAGCTGGCTGATAGCTGCAAGATACACATAATAATTAATTTCAGTGTAAAAAAGCAAACTTCTTTACGGAAATAAAACCATAAATTAAAGAACACATACCACATTTGTCATCTTCAATTCATAGCAAGCTCGTTCAAGGTGGATAAGTTATGGTAAAGGGAGTTATGAAGGGGGCGTTATAGGGGGGTTATCCACTACACACAAAATTGAAGGGGGTGTTATAGGGGTTATGTTGTGGTAAAGAGAGTTATGAAGGGTTATGAGTACACAAGGGCTCCAGATTCTTGAAATAAAATGTAAATGTATTTTCTTACTTAAACAAACAAAAATAAAGAGGAGAGAGACACCTTGACTCTTTAATAGATCGCCACCTGTGTGACCAACGATTTTTAAAACAAAACATTTTTGCTGTTATCATCTCATTTCTTTCTCCATTATCACCAATTGAAAACCACTGTTATACACAACAAAAAAAAATAGATTTTATTTTGATGCATAACTCCCCAATACATTTTTTTAATTTATGTTCATTCCATGACCTAGAAACCCTTCGTCTTTTCATAATGAGTCTAAGCCTTTATAGTTTCTATTTCAGTCATGAGTGATTAGTCAAATTTGCTGGGACAATGGGTTTTCGGGTTGATTGGGTTACTTGGTGGTATAAGGTGGATGAGGGTAGATGCCATGATGAATTGTGAATATGGTATAATATGATGGCTGATGAGGCCAAAAAGAGCTGGAACGTGATACTGATGTATACTGCTGACAAAGTCTCACCAAATGAGTATTGGCAAAGTCAGTCAATAGATAAATGATGTTGAAAGTGAATTTAAATTTGAAGTCAACCACATTCATATTTGTTCTAGACAGATCTTAATCAAGATCTGGCTTGGAGTCAGCAGTAGTCAAAGTTTTAAAGTAGTCAATAGTCAAATCCAGTCGATCTTTGATTTTCGGTTAATTTGGTTTGTAACCGAACAATTAACACCCCTATCATTCTGACCCAAAGAAAAATGATATTTTTTAAAGCGACATGTTCCAACCTCAGGTCTTTTTCACTTGAATCAGTTTTGACCCGAACCCATTTTGGATTGGCACACAACCTGACCCGCCCATTTTGCTGGGTTAATATAAATTGTGAAACATTATAAATTAGAGAAAAGTAGTTATGGTAAAAAAGTAAAAAGCACATATATTTGTTCTGTGTAGGCACTGAATTATGGTCGATCTTGTCTAGAGTTGGCAATGTTGTTATCATTGATTCAATACTGTTTAAAATTAGAAGAAAAAAAACCGTTGAACGCAAAACAACTTATGAGAAGGAACTATGTACCAGTGTGTCATCTTTAAGAAGGATTCCATTATAGAATTCCTTGGGATTTCCTGTTTCCCCAGGGTGAAGTAAAGATCATGAGACTTTGAAAACTTAAGTATTTCATTGTGGTTTCTAGGCAATTTGACTCTTCATATTTCATAGTCCTCCTGCATATTACTTGAAGAATTAAAAATATTTCTTATTCATCTTAATTTTAAAAACCCGTTATGGTTTCCATTTTAGTTGATTTATTTCAGGTGCTGAAAAATATAAACTGAACAAAATGAGTTTCAAGTGATAAACTTACTTGAAATTTCAAGGCCTTTTGAAGTTGTACTACCACCTGAGCCGCTGTGGGCCGTTTTTCTTTATCTTCATGTCAGCAAGGAAGCATGTGAATCTGTGCGTGTGTATCTTTAGAGGGAACACAAAAAACAGATCAAAAACCTACTTGGAATTGGGAATAATGCTATATTTAAAATGAATTGAGCAATGAAATCACGAAATTCATAGTTCTCTAACAAGAAATGATGAAATAAAAATGAAAGAGTTGAAATTTCCCCAGTTGCAGACAAATGAATTAAAGGCCCTATATAGTAAAGACATGGATGAAGAATACCTCTTCGAATGACAATGTATCTTTAAATCTAAAGACCTGGATGAAGAATGCCATGTGTGAGGTGGCGTAGACAGAAAAGCAAGAACCATCAGCAACGACGCAGAGCCACCGTGGAAGAGAAACAATCAGCAATGGATTAGGTTTTCCCGTTTCGTTTTCTCTCCCCAATCAGGATCCAGAGCTACTCACATCCCCAAATTCTGTATTTCAAACCATTAAAAAATCAGTTAATAAGTATCAAAATCCAAATCCAAACAACATGCAGTGAAAGGGTTTCGTCGGAACCCTAATCTCCATGTCAAATCCCCTAACTGCTCACTGGATTAACAACCTTCACCAGATCAGTACTTGTGGGCCAATCTAACCTAAAACGAAATATACATGAGGAGTAGGACTCACCGGAAGTTGATCGAAACCCTAGTCTAGGTTGCCGACACTTTGGCTCTGCCGAAATCCCTCATTGCCATCTTGTTAGACCAATGTGGCCACCAACCAAGCCCTCTTTCATGTCTTCGACACCCCCTACATTTGAATAGAATGATGAACGATTATAGAGACAACTGGGTTTTGTGGAGAGAGAAAGGGGGAGAGAATTATAGTGGGAGATATCAAACTCTTTTTTTTAATTTGAAATCTAATTACATAATGTCAGACATGATAGAAGAAAAGTAAAGCACACGCCAGACAACAAAAAGGTACTGCATTGCATCAGACATTTGGTAATTCAAAACAATTTGAAGGGGATTGCGACGGATTTGAGCGGGATAAAGTTGAGAACCTTGAACTATTGTACAATACAAATTTCAACACCTTTATGCTTTAAAGGTTGTATAATGTGCTTAAAATGGTTGTACAATGGCAAATGACCATTCTTGCCCTTCCTATATGCTTATTAAAGTAGTATATATATATTTAGGTAGAGGATCCTGTACATTAATCCAGAAGTGTGAGAAGTGTATTATAACACTATATAACACCATATAAACACCGTATAACACTATGTAACACCATATAACATCATATAACACTATGTAACACTATACATCTATCATAGACATGCTATCAGACAAAATATAGTGTTATATTTGTTATATAGTGTAATATAGTGTTATATTTGTTATATAGTGTTATAACACACTATATAACAAATATAACACTATATTTTGTCTGATAGCATGTCTATGATAGATGTATAGTGTTATATATTGTTATATAGTGTTATATAGTGTTACATAGTGTTATATGGTATTATATGGTGTTACATAGTGATATACGATGTTTATATGGTGTTATGGAGTGTTATATAGTGTTATATATAGTGTTATAATACACTTCTCACACTTTTGAATTAATGTACACTATCCCTATATATATATATATATGTGTATATATATATGTATATATATATATGTGTATATATATATGTATATATATATATGTGTATATATATATATATATATATATATAGGGTGAGGTTCCAGCGTAAACAACCTCCCAAGAGTGAACTACGTTAACAGATCTGGACCCTTGATTTCCTTTTTAGTTGTTAAGGGTAGGATTGTAATTATTTAAAAACTAGATTTAAATCATTATTTTAATAATTGAATTAAGTTACATCTTTCCTATTTTAAATTCATTATCCACATTATGTTTTATTTATTAATAAGACAATTATCAAAACAAACAACAAATCACCAGATTTCAATTTTAATTTTTTTTCAGACTTCATCACCAGAATTCAAATTTTGATTTTTAAGATCCACGTAACCTTCATATTTCAACGGTATACACATGTGTACTTGGATATAAATAGAACAGTACACATGTGTACTCAGCATCGAACGTATGTGTACAGTAATTCACAAGTGTACATTAACATTCAATACAAAAAAATCTAGATATCATAAACACAGACGATATGCACATGTGTACATCGCATTAAAAACATGGCAAAATCAGAATACACATGTGTACATCACATTTAAACAGATCAAAATCAGAATACACATGTGTACATCGCATTAAAAAAACAGAGCAACATCAAAAATTGAAAATCAGATCCGGCGATAAACATCAGAGCAACATCAAAACAGAGCAAAACAACAACTAATTTCGTCATAACAAAGCAAAACATCAGAGCAACATCAAAACAGATCAAAATTCAGCAACTAATTTCGTCTGCAATTCGATCATCCCTCGTGTATGCCCTCAAATGCAGCCTTTCTGTCCCAGTAAAAAATGGAAAATCTTCTGTCATCTGACCTACCTTCACGAACAGATGAAACCTAGAACACGTCGACAAAAAAACAATCTTGTCATGTGCAGTCAAATAGAAAAGACAATACACCTAACCATTTTACATCAACAAAGACACTCAAAGGAGGGTTTCAACCAGCAAGATACAGAACAAAACATCAACGCAAATGTGAAGTTGAAAGAGGTTTAATTACCATTCATCAAGCTGTTGTGGGATGCATACTGAATCCCAATATGATATAGAGAGAAATGATATACTAAATAAAAGTTTGGAGATTGCGAAAGATCCACCAGTGATACTACATACATGAAGAACGAGATCAAATCGGTGGTGGTTTGGGTGTGTGGGAGTGCGGCCGGATATCGGGGTGATGAAGGTGGCCGGCGTTGCTCTGGTTGCCGGAGCCGGAGAAGAGAACGAGGGAGAGAGCAGGGTGTCAGGTGGTTAAATTTGGGGTAGGGTTTTGACAAAATGAAAAGGATAATTGATTACTTGATTTGTGAGAGATTTATGCAATCAATTTAAGATTGAAATTACAAATATACCCATTTTGTATTTAATTAAATGGAAAAAATTAACCACATAATTAACATCATGCCACTCATTTAAATCTCAAGATCTTAAAAATCAAGGGCCCAGATCAGTTCACGCAGTTCACTCTTGGGATTTTGTTCACATTTGAACCTAATCCTATATATATATAGGGTCGGGATTTAGAGAAAACGATGAAAAGTGTGAGAACGGTGAGAACGCTTAACGATCGTCCGATCAAAACAATCTATAGACTAGATTGGCGCGGTGGCGTTTTCCTAAATAACATCAATTTTATTATGTGGACGCGCTTCATTAAGGGTAAAAGGGTCTTTTGACTACTCCACACAAAACGCCATCTCATGAAATAAAACGCCAAAAACAAAAATCACAGACCATTCTAAGTAAAACGCCATTAAATATAAAACGCCAAACTTAAATATAGTACAATCCCGCCAAAAAAATCCTATATATACAACATCCCAGACCTTCAATTAAAAACACACACAAAAACCCAAACACAATATTTCATATAAACCATTTCCTTAGAAACGCCAAAAAACCCAAACATCAAATATCTTCTACCCCAAAACGATATTGTCCTAAACTTCATTTCATTGAGTAAAATCTTATTGACTTATCCTAAACTTCCATCCAATTTATAACGCCAAAACATACAAAAACATTATTGAGGTTTGTTGTCAATAAAGTTTAGCTGTATAGGGTGGACAACATTGTAAGTTATCTTTCTTAAGCGAGGATTAACAATGTAACGCCCAGCGTCCCTAAACTTTAGACACTTGGTAGGATCAGTCCCCGAACTCCTATAAATTGTTGATCTTAGTCCTTGTGGTTATGTAATGTTGATACTTTGAAAGTTTTGGTGTGAAACCTATTGATAATTGATGCTTAACACTATGATACTTGATTCTTTAATCTAGATGCTTGATTCTTGAAACATAAACTATGAGACTTGATACAGATACTAGACTCTTGATGCTTGACCCATGATGCTTAATCTAGATACTTGAATCTTCATGATTTAACTAGATTCTTGATGCTATGAAAACTAGATTCTTATTGTTGATACTTGATACTTGGACTCTTGATACTTAGACACTTGATTCTTGAGCAACGCTGACCCTTGACCCTTGAAACTTAAACTGGTGCTTGACTCCTTAGACTCGTGAAGATTGATTCTTGGTTAAACGAGAGACTGGATCCTAGGCACTGGCGGAATCTATGAAACCGTGAGACTTCGGTGCTTATGTTGGACCGTTCTACGACCTTGAAACGTCAGTTAAGGCAGTTCATCTTTGAGTACGAAGGCGGAATCAACGTAAACAAAGTCATAACAGCTAGTTTCCTTTTAATCTTTCTTTTCTGATTGATTTTCGTGCTTGTACAATGTATTCTGATACAAAACCGACAGCACTTCGTCTCACACACAATGACCAAGTCTTACCAAATGAAAAACACACTAACCTATATATAGCCATGTTGATTTCGCTTGAACCCATTTCAAGCGAAATCTTCAGTGTTGATTTCGCTTGAACCATTTCAAGCTAAATCTCCTGTGTTGATTTAGCTTGAAACACACATAGACCCTTTCAAGCGAAATCTACAAGATAAACATGTAAAAACCCTAATTTAAACCCTATTGTGTGTTCATTCAACCTATCTAGACACAAGACTTGATTAAGATGTAATCAACAGACATTCAATGCACCAACAGACTCCCCCTTGGATGTTGATGAAGTCTTTGGCTTCAAGTCTTTGTCTTTATCATTCTTCAAACATTGTAAAAACTCTCTTCAATATTTATCTTCAAACTTTAAACTTCAATCTTCCCTTTGACCGTTGATCCAGACTCCCCCTTTCACAGACTCCCCCTCTCGATATGCTAGAATCTGAGATATCTGGTTCAAGCTTTGACAATTAACTTCCGTTGGGAATAATGAAGTCCAATCCTGTTACTCAACCAATAAACATTACAATTCTATCTTTTCAACAATAACTCACAAACTCAATCAGTTTTAATAATCCACTCAAGTATTCAGGTCCAAGTTAATGACCCTGATCACTTGATTAATCTACCAAGTCCAAATTAATGACCTTGGTTGATCTTTTGACGAATCAATACTGATTTTAAAACAACAATTTCAAACAATTTCTGAAAATAACAAGTATCAAGTTAATGAACTTGTTTTTAACTTTTTCTAACAATTCACACTTCATCAAAGTAAGCTCTCCTCATTCTTCGGTTCAGAATCTCCTGCATCTGCTTCAAACAACTGAGAATTTAACAATCAACTCTCCACTTTGGTTTGTCGGAAAATAAAGCAGAAATAAAATCTTTTTGGATTTTATAAAGTGTTCTAAACTAAGAAATGAAATACAGAAAACTTGAATTGCAGAAAGTAAACAAAGTAAACTATTTACAAACAAATTTTTGACGAGCGTGTCAGGGAATCATATCAGCTTTCTGACAAATCACAAGTACCGTTAAGCTTCATTTCATATTCAGACTTAAACAATTCACCTCGATTGTCGATATACTGATCCATCTTAAATTCTCACACAAAGTTCAATTTACTCAGGATACGATTTAGATGAATTATGAACTTAGCTCATTCATGTGTCCCACCTCTTGAATATACTCCCGTATCCAGAATCCCAATAATCAGTCTTACAGGTGAGTATACTACAATGATATTTGTATATAAATTAGGTATGCGAGGGCCGAGGGATCTCAGGTCGATACTTCCGTATACGCAGAGAGATATCAGCTTCGACTTTACGGTATGTCCCCTTTAGAGGATCTTTTTGCTTACAACAGCAGCGACTATCAATTTTATTGTTTCATCGGCATGCTGAGGGTTTAATGCTATGTTTCAAGCATTGCAGAAAGTATTATCCAAGGACTAGGTCAGAACCACCGTTCAGCAGAAGTCCCGGAATAATACCCCAGACATCATTGAGTATAAAAACCTAGTATATCAGATTATGAGACCTTTCAAACGAGATTTCAGGGGTTACCTATATATCCAAGTAGTGTTCCCCACGAATTTCACAAGTTTGAAATTTAGGTTTATATCCCGAATAAATCTACTAAATGTGCGAAAACCGATCGACACATCATCAGTGAGACTGTTTAACTCATTTATACTTTACAAATCTTTAACATACTGTAATCGTCTAGCCGATGTACTATCATTTTCCCTATATACACAAGCTCTTTTTCAGATTTTATCATGTTTTTGTATTTTTGCATTTTTTACTGTTTTTGTATTTTCTGAAAATATAAACTATATACAAATATCTACTCCCCCTAAATACCAAAACAAGTAAAAATTCGACAAACCATTGCAGATTGTTTCTCGTCTTCATCCGCAACAGTACTTTCATCAACGCCAATTATGCCATCCGACACCGAAAGAAGCTTCATACCATTCAGTTTCAACAAATATTTAAACCGATTTTTATCAAAAGCTTTGGTATGTAAATCAGCTTTCTGTTCGTCAGTGTGGATTTTCTCAATTCGTATCAACTTTTTCTCAAAGCAATTACGAATAAAGTGATGACGAATTTCTATGTGTTTAGTTTTAGCGTGATGTACTGGATTCTTTGTTATATTTATAGCGGCCTCATTATCAACAAAAAGAGGTGTGTTAAGAAACTGCAAACCGTAGTCGCGCATCTGTTGCTGTATCCACAAGATCTGAGAGCAGCAACTGCTAGCAGAAACATACTCCGCTTCACATGTAGATAACGCCACAGACGTTTGTTTCTTACACTGCCAGGTAACCAATCTAGGACCAAAAAACTGGCATCCTGCAGTTGTTGATTTTGAATTGACTTTGCAGCATCCGAAATCCGAATCGGAATACCCTTCAAGCATAAATTCGCCTTTCCTAGGATACCACAACCCCAATGAAGGAGTTCCTTTCAGGTAGCGCAATATCCTCTTCACAATGATCATATACGATGCTCTCGGGTTAGATTGAAATCTTGCGGCGAGGCACGTTGGGTACATGATATCAGGACGTGAAGCAGTTAGGTACATTAATGAACCTCTCATGGAACGATAAAACATTTCATCAGCCCTGTCTCCGGTGAGATCTGGGTGAATCCCATGATTTGTTGCAAGTGGGGTAGCAGCTGGAGTAGAACTTGACATCCCAAATTTCTCTAGAATATCATGAACGTACTTCGTTTGATGAATGAAAATTCCCTCAGGAAGTTGTTCAACTTGTAGACCCAGAAAGAATTTCATCTCCCCCATTGATGACATTTCGAATTTTTGCTTCATCACTGATTCAAAATCTTTGCATAGATTTTCATTTGTCGACCCAAAGATTATATCGTCCACATAAATCTGAACTATCAGAAGATGACCATCGACTTCTTTAGTGAAGAGAGTGGCATCCACTTTTCCACGAATGAACTTGTTGGCTAGTAGGTGTTGAGACAAAGTCTCATACCAGGCTCTCAGGGCCTGGTGTAAACCATACAGCGCTTTGTCCAATAAGTAGACCTTGTTTTTGTGGATTGGGTCGGTGAAGCCCGGTGGCTGACCGACATAAACCTCCTCTTTAACCTTCCCATAAAGAAACGCCGATTTAACATCCAACTGATAAACTTTAAAGTTCTTCCAAGACGCAAATGCAAGGAAAATTCCGATTGCCTCTAGTCGTGCTACAGGAGCATAGACTTCGGTAAAATCAATCCCCTCCTGTTGACTAAATCCCTGAACAACGAGTCGAGCTTTGTTCCTTACAACAACTCCTCTATCGTCCCTCTTGCACTTGAACACCCACTTGGTGTTAATCTTTCTCTGACCATCCGGCAAATCAACTAACTTCCACACTCCTAATTTCTCGAATTGACTAAGTTCCTCCTGCATTGCATTGACCCAAGAGTCTTCAGTAAGCGCCTCTTTGTAAGTTCTTGGTTCAACCTGCGAGATAAAACAACTCAATGAGAATTCAGTTTGCAAAGGAGCAACTTTTGTATAAAAACATGTAAGCCTTTATCAATCTGATTTCGAGTGCGAACGCCTGTCTGCAATTCTCCTATGATCAACTCCTCTGGATGATATGAAAAAGTTCACGGCATCACTTCACTTGGAACATCTACATTTCCCTCCAGATTAGTAACATTCTGCTCTGCATCTTGTTCACCAACTTGGTTTGTTTGACTTGAATTTTGAATTTGCTCCCCCTCAGAATCTGAATCACCATGATCAAATACTGGCATGTTTTCAACTTCTAGATTATCATTCTGAGCCGACTGATTATCCTGAGCAACTTCATTCGGTTGGACATCATCATGTTCACCAGCATTACTCGGACCTGCTTCATCGTCATTTGAAGTTTCTCGTGGTCTTCTAGAATACTCAGGTGGGAACCTTAGTTGTGACTCGTATTCACGCAAAATATCCAACTCATCAAAGAAATCTTCATCATCCTCTAATTCTTCTCTCATGTCAAACGAATCCCAAAGTTTGTCATAATGATAACGCCATGAATCTCCAGGATTCTGCGGCGGCATAGTATAACCTTGACATTCAACATTTGCAGTTTCAATAATCCGCTTCTCACTTGGAACGAAGACACGTCGCATTGGATTTGCATAACCAACAAAAATTCCCTCAATGTTCTTCGGACCAAACTTTCCATGAGGCTCTATAACAGTACAGGGTGACCCGAACGGTTCTAGATACTTCAAATTCGGTTTGCGGTTATTGATTAGCTCAAAGCATGTTTTGTTGAACTTCTTGACAGTAAGAACCCTGTTGAGAGTATAGCATGCGGCGGAAACAGCTTCAGCCCAAAAATTAATCGGTAACTTTGAATCTGCGAGCATAGTTCTAGCCGTCTCGATTAGTGTCCGGTTTTTGCGTTCTGCGACTCCATTTTGCTGCGGAGTGTACGGAGCACTAAACTCATGCAATATACCTCTTTCATCACAAAATTCTTCCATCTTACTGTTCTTGAATTCAGTACCATTATCACTTCGAATTCTTTTAATACGCCTTTTATACAAATTTTCAATCTTCCTGAACAGCCCCATCAAACTGTCAAATGTTTCATCTTTCGTCTTCAAGAAAGAAACCCACGAAAATCTGGAATAATCATCAGTAACGACCAAACAGTAATAATCTCCTGTAATACTTTTGACATTCACCGGACCAAACAAATCCATGTGAAGTCTTTCCAGAGGTCTCGAAACTGAATTAACTTGCTTTGTAGGGTGTGACTTTTTCTTCTGTTTGCCTTTGATGCAGCTAATGCACTCCCCTTCCAAATGAAAACCTTTGATATTAACACTGAAAACCAAATCATTGTGCACAAAGTGATTCATTTTTCTAAGATGTATATGCCCCATCTTTCGGTGCCACAATTTCGATTCTTTCTCAGTTGCTCTAGAAACAAAACAATGTGCTTGACCAGTAGTTGTAGTTGCTACACTCATATCTAACACATATAAATCATCCACTCTAGGTGCCCGCATGATAATCCATTCTTCAGGAATAACAAATCCTGGTTTCAAAATCAAACATTCCTTATCAGTAAAGTGAGTAGTATACATATTGTCACAAATCTGCGAGATACTAAGCAGATTGTTCTCCAGCTCAGTGATGTAGTTAACTCTCTCAAACGTCACAATCCCGTTGGATAACGTTCCTTCACCTACAATTCTACCACCTTCATGACCAGCAAATCCCACATAACCACCATTAATGTTTCTCACATCATACAACAATGCAGTCTTCCCTGTCATATGTCGAGATGCTCCACTATCCATGATCCATCTGGATACAAGTTGTGGAAGATCCTGCACAAAACAAACTTCAAATTAACCAACTACAATAAAGATGCCGATTCATGCTTCGCGATCAAGGAAGCTCCGGCAATTCAAACTGCTTAGTTGAACATGGTGTCCACCCAGGCCTCATCAGCCTTAGGTGTAACCTTGACCTTCGCAATTTGAATTTTGAAATTTTCAGCCTTCAAAGGTGAAAAATTTGCATCATAATCAACCGAAATTGATTCTTCAGCCTTTTTCACTTCAGAAGTTGAAATTTTCATCTCTGTTTTTGGTTTCCAAACTTGTTGAGATAAAGCAACCTGTTTATAAAACTTGTCGTTTTTAGTTACCATTTTCTTTACAGGTTCATTTTTCACTTTGATGTTGTTATTTTTCACACTCTTTTTCTCAACAACGATTGGTGCTTTACCCTTCACATCAACTTTCTTCTTTTGTCTGTCAACAATTTCAGTCTTAGGCTTGGAGTTGGTGCAATTTCTTGCAATGTGACCAACTTTGTTACATCTAAAACATGTACGAGTATCAACAACTCGACTTGTGCCTTCAGACTGAGGTTGTGAAACCCTCTTCTCAAAGAACTCTTTATTTGATTTTGAAAAAATTTCATTTTCCTCATCAGAAAGTGAACTTGAACCGTTCACAAACACCTTCTTTTCTGCAAGTCTTTTGTTTTGAAAACTCTTCTTCTGATAACTATTACCACCCCGATAACCACCCGACCAATTGTTTCGATTGTTATTATAAAAACGTGATGGAACAACAGGCTTTTTGTAATAAGCTTTATCTTTCTCAAAATTCATTTACCTTTTTGTTTGACTCAAACTGTTCACTTCTGACAACTCAACTTCAATCAATTTGAACACATTTGTCAACTTTTTCACATTAACATTCTCAATGGGAAACTCAGAATCCGAATACAACTTATCAGATCCAGCCATCTTGTACATCACAAGACCCGATTCATCACTTATGTTGTTTTGGGATTTTTATTTCTGAATGTACTTGTCCAAGAAACACCCATCTTCCTCAGTAGTGTCACTATCCATTTTTAGCACATTTTCAACAACACCTTTTACAATATCATTTTGAACACTATCGTCATTGGAAGATGTAAACGTGACATCAATGTTCTCTGGAAGTTTAACTTCACTTTCTTCCTCAATTTCAACCAACCCAGATTGCTTTTTTGTGTAGTTATCAAGAACAGGTGGTGGAACTTGATGAAACCCCACCCCAGTTCCATTACAATACACATCTTCGCCTGCTTTGTCTTTCCCGATGGATTTGGGAATGATATGTTGCAAAACAAAGCTTGCGGAGCTGTAACTGTTAAGCTTCAACTGGATTCGCTCGTTTTCGATTACAGCCTCTTGAACTTTAAGTTTCAATTTAGCGATTTCATCCAGTTGTTGGTTGATTGATTCTTCTTTTACTCTAAGCACTGCTTTTAGATGTTCATTTTCTTTAAAAGTTTTACCATTTCGATCATCACAATCTTTCATTGTGCCTTTGAGTTTTTCAAACTTTTCAGAAATCTGACGGTTTTCAAGAATCAACTTTTCATTTTCATTTTTAACTTTATCATGATCAATTTTATCATTTTCAATTTGACTAGTTAATTCTCTTATCCGTTCAGTTGAAGCTTTAACCATTTTGTCACGATCAAGAATCTGATTCTCAACGCTTCTGACCTTTGCTGTCAGATCATCAACTTTCTTTCCGTTGAGATACGTGACTGTGCTACAAAATTTGCACTCTTTGTTGCAATTTTTGCAATCAGCATTACCATCAATTTTCTTACCTGACACATTTGTTGACACTTTTGAACTGACCTGGCTTTTTGAATCAGACACGGAGTTAGAGTCTACCTCAAGTGCCTTAGCAGCCAGCACTTTGTCAGCCATTTTTCCAAAGTTCTCAGCATTCAACTCCTGAGTTGTGTCAATAATTCCAGTATCAATCTTCTTTGATTTTTCCTGCTCTTCTTTCTCTTTTCTCTCTTTCTCTTTTCTCTCTTTCTCTTCTTCTTTCATTTTCTCGGTTGGAGTTCCCCACCATTTGTGTTGCCAATACTCATCCTCATCTTTGTACTGCTGGATTATGGCTTCGATATCAAGCGTACTATCATCGATCGCAATATTTCCATACTCATCAAGATAATACTCTCTGTCTGGATCCCATCTATTTGCTCTCCTTGCATCCAGATAAATACGAGATATTCTAATTATCTTGTTTTCAGTAATCATTTTTCTGTATTAATATTTTTGCTCTTCAGTTCGATCGTCTTTCCACGGAATAGGATCGTCATTTTTCGCCATGAATGCGTAACCAACCGCATCTTCCTCAGGTAGAACCTCTTGACTCCAATCATACCCTTCATCATCGTAAATCATCGCAAGAGCTCTAGATTTCTCTTTGTTGTCTTCAACCTGCTTCAATCTAGGCGGCTCGGATTTATTCTGATGATAGATTGCCTTCTTGTAGTAATCATCTCTGAAAGGATTCTCCGACTCATCAGTATAAGCATTTCGGCATTCTCGCTTGAAATGACCCTTCTGCTTACACTTGAAGCAAGTCACCTTCGATTTATCGAACCCCAGCTTAGTAGATGGACCACCAATTGTCTTTCTGCCGGTAATTTCCATGAATCTTTGTGCTCGACGAACAACACTTGCCATAGCCCAACGAATATCGATCAGTTCCATTTCCTCCGGATCAATCTGATCATAATCTTCTTTCGTCAGATTTGTGTTGCCTATCTTCCCAGCTACTAACCCTTCATACGATTCCAACACCGATGCTAGGAAGATCATCTGCTGTT
This sequence comes from Helianthus tuberosus, assembly GCA_030545235.1. Lineage (NCBI taxonomy): Eukaryota > Viridiplantae > Streptophyta > Magnoliopsida > Asterales > Asteraceae > Helianthus > Helianthus tuberosus. The sequence goes on from JARYGA010016004.1 coordinate 22,683, forward strand.
TGGCCGACTCCTCGTCAAAATTTTGAGCATTCTTCAAATCTATTGCGATGTTACATTGAAAACGATTCTTTGCATCTGGATGATTTCCAGAAGATGAAGATCCACTGTGATAACCACTGTGACTTCCACTGCTTTGACTTTCTTTGCCAACTGTCGACACATTTTCAGCAGAAAACGCAGTCTTGGGAGAAGTTGCTTTTGGCATCATACTCTTTGGATAATACAAATCCAAATTCTGCTGGTAAGATGAGTGGTTGACTTTGTATGTCTTCTTCAACTCCAACTCGTGACTCTCGAGTTTCTCAATCAGCAAATCTAATGTCAACTTTTCTGGTTCTTTGATAGTATTCTTCAGCATCAGCGCATAATATCTCCAATCCATCTCATCAGGTAACGAATCGAACAATTTGTTGATAAGATCTTCTTCAGGAATTCTGATATCATGTCTTACTAATTCCAGCTTCAGATGACCAAACCTTTCTATCATTTTACAAACTGACTCGTTCTTTAAACACCCAAACAGATCAAACTCTTTTCTAAGAAGTTTCTTTTTGTTTTTCACAATTTCAGTACTTCCTAAACATTTCTTTTCTAACTTTGTCCAAAGATCTTTAGCGTTTGAATAATCAATCAATGAGATTATGTCTTCCCGGACGGACTGAAATAACAATGCCACACACTTTTGTTCAGCTACAAACGAATCAATCTCCTCAGCTGTTCTTAAAGTTTCACCATTTTTGTTTCCATTGGCATAACCATTTTTCAGACTTTTCCAGCTAGGAAATGCGGATGCCATCAACCAGTTCTCAAACTTTCTTGACCACCGACTGTATTCCTCAATAGCCATTAGCTTTGGAGGTTTATTGAACGTTCCGAAGGCACTTTCCGATTCCCAAGCTTCCTTTTTCTTCTCTTTTAGAGGATTCTCATTCACATTGCTTGATGAAGTATCATTGTTTCCTGAATCTCCAGCGAACGCGTACATATCGCTAAATGGGTTCATAAAAATATCATCCATTGTGAATGTTCCTGTAAAATCAGCAAACACTTAGAAAATTTTTAAGTTTTGAAAAATCAGCAAGTTCAAGCGAAATCTCAAAATTACACTCAAGCGAAATCTGATCCAAACTGATTTCAAGCGAAATCAACTATTTCGCTTGAACTGTCCAAGATATTCAAGCGAAATCTGCCAAGAGTTTCAAGCGAAATCAAGCAAATCAATTTCGCTTGAACTTGTCAAGCGAAATCTAAGACCAAATCTTTTACAAGCGAAATCAACAGCCAATCAATTTCGGTTGAACTATTTCAAGCGAAATCCGTCTATATTTCAAGCGAAATTGTCTGTTTTCAAGCGAAATCGATATTATACTTCGAACTATTTCAAGCGAAATCTGGTTTTAGTACATTTTTCACAAGTTTTAATCTGAATTTTAGTCCGAATCTTTGTAGGCTTTGTTAAAACTATGTTTTACACAATATACTCGAAAATCAGACCATTTCGACTGTTGGAACTCGTTCTGATCAGAAAAGTATAAAAAGAAATGAGTAGAAAGAAGAGAATCCAGTAATATCAAGCTGCTATGGTATGAACTCCTCGTCCTGAGCTCTGATACCACTTGTTGGACCGTTCTACGACCTTGAAACGTCAGTTAAGGCAGTTCATCTTTGAGTACGAAGGCGGAATCAACGTAAACAAAGTCATAACAGCTAGTTTCCTTTTAATCTTTCTATTCTGATTGATTTTCGTGCTTGTACAATGTATTCTGATACAAAACCGACAGCACTTGGTCTCACACACAATGACCAATTCTTACCAAATGAACAACACACTAACCTATATATAACCATGTTGATTTCGCTTGAACCCATTTCAAGCGAAATCTTCAGTGTTGATTTCGATTGAACCATTTCAAGCTAAATCTCCTGTGTTGTGTTGATTTAGCTTGAAACACACATAGACCCTTTCAAGCGAAATCTACAAGATAAACATGTAAAAACCCTAATTTAAACCCTATTGTGTGTTCATTCAACCTATCTAGACACAAGACTTGATTAAGATGTAATCAACAGAAATTCAATGCACCAACAGCTTATGATGTAATTTAATTAATAAAATACTTTACATAATCTATACGCAACGCAACGCCTATCATTACGCGAAAAACGAATCAGAAACGGAACGCGAAAGGATGGGTTGGCCAGAGTGGCCGACCGATCGGATGACCAGCCGATCGGACGGCACCCCAGCCGAACCACCTTCCTTCCTTCTCTCCTTCACCTATAAATAGGCTGTCACATCACCATTCTAAGTGATGTGACAGCTCTGACCGAACCAGACGCACGCGCTCACTGATCTCTCTTTTTCTTGCTAATTTCGGTACGTTTCAAGCTAAATTCTTGTACTTTATTGATCTACACTTCATCCTCTACATGATTTACCTTTGAAATCACACTTTTCACCGTGAAATCTCTCAGATCTGAGATCTTAAGGATGACATCAGCACAGTGGCTTGTACAAACTGCCATATGAGGTCATTCTTGGTAAGATCTAGCTGAGATCCAAGGGATTCCATGTAATTATCGCCTAATCTAAGCTAAATCTAAGTATTTTCATAATAAAAACTTAGGTTCTTCACCTTTTCTTCAAATTTCTGGTTACTTCGGTGATAAACGTGACTAAACGGACTGTAGGCTTGATCAGAGGTCTAGAATTAGTTTAGGAAGCGGGTTGTTCACTGATTAAGACGATCACGGACTGGATTCTGGCATAACCCCGTCGCTAACAGGCAACTGTTTGAATTTGGGGGGGGGGGGGTTTCCCGACCGATCAGAACGGCTGTTAAACGATAAGTTACTATTGCCTTAGTACGTGGCGTGACGTCACCAATACTTTTCAAACTTAGAAATTTAACGAAAGTTAGAAAACAAGAAACAACAGGCCAGCCGATCGGATTGCCATCCGATCGGACAGCCCTACTCAACACTAGGCCAGCCGATCGGAAAACCGTCCGATCGGTCAGCCATCCTTCACATTAGGCCAGCCGTTCGGACAGCCGTCCGATCGGCCGGCCATCTTTCACACAAAGCCAGCCAATCGGACAACAGTCCGATCGGGCGGCCATTATCCACCTTAGGCCAGCCAATCAGACGACAAACCGATCGGACAGCCCCACTACTCTATTGCACCAAGTGGCAACCCGATCGGATGGTCATCCAATCGGGCAGCCAATATCAAGTATACATTACATGGGTCATCCGATCGACTGGGTAGCCGATCGGACAGTCGTCCGATCGGACAACCATCCGACCTAGTGACCTGTAAAACACTTTATTCAATCTTGATAGTTCGCCCGACCCTTATCCTATTTTAAATCTAATCAGGCTAACCTCAAAAGAGCTCCCTTTGATCCAATTACAGTTGCGACTGTTAAGCAATCACTGTGAGTATACTCGATCCCCTTTTACTTTAAACTTTTGGGGTGTAACATGTATTCTATGAAACTTAAACTTGAGTCTTTGGAAACTTTTACTCTATCCTATGTGTTCGTGAAACTTGTGATTCTAGATTCTTGACTCTTTGTGCTATGTGACGTTTAATCCAAAGTGTGTAGTTCCGCCTTAACAATAGTAGCGCTATAGGGGGGTGCACCTCTCCCATTATTCTTCAGGGGTATTGTTAGGAGGATTCTAGTTTACCTTGAGTCTTGGGTAGACACTAAGGCACCGGGATACTTGGGCTATCACTACGTGGACTGCGACACTAGCACGGCTGTAAACTATTTTATTGCTTACGCTATGGATATGAGTTGTTAAATCTATTATGCTAGTATCAAACTTGTATACTCGCCAATACTTTTGTATTGATATTTTAATACATGTTGCAGGTTGATAGGTAGTGATGGATCATGGAAATCATGCTAGGGGAATGCCTAGAAACGTCACCTAGTGAACTTAGTGACTTATTGAATAATTTGGAACAATCTTGTTATGTTTTGTACTTGAAGTTGATGTTGGGATCGTTTAGAAAAATTTATGCATGAAATCTATTAATCTCTATCGTCGCAATAGTGTTATGAAATTCTCATGAGCAATCTGAACGCTTAGTGCTCGCACCCCGATGTTTCCGCCATCGGTTGGGGTGTGACAAACAATGTTGTCCATCTCATACAGCAAAACATTATTGATTTTAGCATGATCAAAATTTGAGGGTTACGGTGATCTTACTTCATGGCGTTCTTTTTATCGGAAAAACGCCAAAAAAGTTAAAAAAATCAAACATCGTTGATTGTAAAAATTCAAGATTGTTTGCTGAAGGATTTAAACTCAATAACATTTTGCTGCATGAGATGGACAAATCTTCAAGAAAAATATGCTGATGTCAGACTGTGTGCTTCCAAACAGCAACACAAAAAACTACTTGAAATAAAAAAAAACGAATCATACGAAAGTCGAACCAACCAGTTAACATGATTCAAAAAAGAAGAAAGAGACTGGTGACAAAGAAGATTTGTAAGATCAATTGTTTATGTATTCTTTTTTTATTTTCCTTTTCAGTTAATTGTTATATAATAAAAATGCCATATATAATAAAAACGCCAAAACAGCCAAAATGCTCGTTTAAACGATATCATCCAGTTAAAACGCCACCAAAAAACTCCCAAACTATAATAAATTTACTTTGAAAAATTATTATAAAAAACCCAAAAAAATAAATAAAAAATAAAAAGCAAACTTGAAAATGTAACTAGAAACAGTAAATACAAAATCAGTAATACTGAAGAATCTAAAACGCCAAACTTGAAAGATGGGACGTGTTACAGACTTCAGAGATAAAGCTTATCAAAAACATTAATTACAAAACAGTAACTGAAAAGACGAATACTTTATTATAATAATGCACCGCCTAATTTAGGCTCCAAAAAGACATCCTATAAAATGATACGTCTCAACAACTTCCATTTGATCAAACAAAAACAAAAAAAACAAACGCCAATACTACTAAATACCACCAACTGTAAAACGCCAACAAATAAACTGAATGAATTGGTATCAGAGGGGAGTAACTCAGAAAGATTTTGCTGCATGAGATTGACAAAATTTCAAGAAAAAGATACTGATGTCAGTCATATGGCATTTTGTATTTTTTGTTCTTGAAGAAGGTTTGGATGAGGAGAAGAGATCAATGACACTTGTTGGTGCACTACATCTGTCGACTTCGTCTTGTATCGAGTCTTATACTAGTTAGAATAGATCAGGGCACGTAGAACGAGAAAATGTGAGAGAGTTAGTAGATTTCGCTTGAAGGAATGTTTTGTAGGGGATTTCGCTTGAAGCAGCTCAAGCGAAATCAACATGTTCAGATTTCGCTTGAGACATGCTGTTGTTCATCCCAAGCGAAATCTCCAAGTCTATATATAGGAGTTCAAGTTTAAGCGAAATAGAGAGTTAAAAAAGTTGTGATTTCCATACTGAGGTGCTGCCGGTGTGAGAACTGATTGTAATTGCATTCATATCAATACAAATCAGTGTTAAAGTGAAGATTCAGTTGTTTACACGTCAAATACTTGTTTGCCGCACCTGTATTTGATTGAATTCCTCTGAACCGACTCGTTTAGGTCGCGAACCCGGTCCTACAATTGGTATCAGAGCTCAGGAGGAGGAGTTCTGCAAAATTCAGCCGAAATCGATCAAAATCTCTTACTTCTACACCTTCTTTTAATAGTTCAGAAACTTTTCACGGTCAAAATCGATTCAATTTCTCACCGATTGTGTAAAAGTGCATACTAATCAACCCTTGAAAGTTTCATAGCAAATCAAAATCGACCTTCGAATGGATTTCGCTTGAAGAACAAAGCTTCATTGGACGATTTCGCTTGAAATTTCAAGCGACACTTAACATTTCGCTTCAAACAGGTTTCGTTTTCGCTTGAAGGATTTCGCTTCAGGATTACGCTTCAGAAAGTTGTTACTTGAAGATTTCGCTTCAAACATTTGTTGGTTTCGCTTCAACCAGTTTGACAATTTCGCTTCAAAGACTGTTCACTTGACCAGTTCACTTGAAAGACACAAAGTGACTATTTCGCTTGAAAGAATCTGTTATTGAGTAACGTGCTATTGAAACATGGATAACGATTTCCACAATGCGTTTGCAACACCGTCTAGTTCATCTTCCATTGCTCAGAACATGAATTCGGAAAACGAAACGGGGACTACTCAGAAACCCCCGAAGCTAATGGGCATTGAGGAATACTATGGTTGGAAAGATCGTTTCGAAAACTGGGTGCAAGCAAATCATCTGAGATCATGGGAATGTATTCTGAAAAAGTATGTGCTACCACGTACTGAAATGCAGACAGTAAAACAACTTTCAGATTTTGGTAATGAAGAACGGGAAATGTACCGAGCTGAAAAAATGATGATCAGTTTGCTTCAACAAGCTATCAAAGAAGACATCTTCATACTACTTCAACATGACAAAACATCAAAGTCAATCTGGGATGCTTTGAAAGTCAAGGTTGAAGGTAGTGCAAACATGATTAAAAGCAAGAAGGCATTGCTTAAAAAGGAGTTTGACTTGTTCACAAGTTTGCCCGGAGAAGATACGAAGAAACTCATTGAACGATATTGTCACTTAGTTCGAACAATGTCGATGATGAACATCACCAAAGAAAATGAGGAATGGGTGGATAAACTTGCTGATGCGTTACCTCAGAAAGAGTGGGGAACTTATTTGATGATACTAAAGAATACTAGAGTTTATGATGGGTTGTCAATCTCTCAGTTCATTGAAAAGATTGAAAGTCAAGATTTGGAACAACAGAAGATCGCGAGGATGAACAATCCAAGTGGTCAACAGGACATAAAGATGTATTACAAGGGTAGTGTTCCGACTCCAGAAGCTGAGAGAAGTCCGAAAATCCAGACTGCTTATAGGTGGTGTTTGTTTTTTCCAAAAAGAGCTTCCTGGCCTCTTCTGTCTGCACCGTGCAGACACGGGAAGAGGTTTAGCCTCAGAAGAGTGTTTGTTTTTTTTTTCGAGAAGTGCTTTTTACCTCTCCCCAACCTCTTCTTGGGGAAGTGATGAGAGGTAAGCTTCTCCAAGCAGAGGTTTACCTCTTCTTGGCACCACCTCCACCTCCACCCCTGCTCCGCCCCTGCTCCGCCACCACCACCACTGCTCCGCCGACACCATCATCATCATCACCACCACCACTGCTCCGCCACCACCACCACTGCCCCAAATCGAAATCACCCAAAACCCCACCTCCGCCGACACCATCATCATCGATGGAAACAAACCCCCCCGAAACCCCCTGCTCCGCCACCATCATCATCATCAAAACCCCCAAATCATCATCATCAAAACCCCCCAAATCGAACCCCAAATCGACCCCAAATCCCGAGCCAGACGTGACCCCCACCACTACTACCATGTCGTTGCCGGTCACCGGCTGTCATCGTCGGCCACCACCGACATCAACACTCGTGAAACTTTACGATTCGAAAAGAAAAGAGGTGTAGACGGGTTATGGGTGCTTACCGGAGAAGCTAATCGACACCAAACCACCGCCGCCGCTCACGGTGGTGCGTCTCCTTCGCCTCCAGCTCTCTCTCCGCCTCTGATTTCATCTTTATGCCGCCAATACAGATCTGATTCGGATGTGGGTGTGGAGTTGTTTACCAGAAGAACGAGGGTGCGACGGGGGTCGGTCGGAGTTTCTCCGGAGAAGAGGTTCAGATTTTAGAGAGAGAGTAGAGAGAGTTTTGTGTGTGTAGAAGAGGTTTTATATAAAAAAAAAAAGAAACCCTCTTCTCCTTGCAGCTGCAGACATTTGGTCCACCTCTTCTCCTGCAGATGTCTGCAGATGTGGCTTGCAGCAGAAGATGTTTTCGTGCAGAAAAAACAAACAGCACCATAGTGTTGGGGATTCTACAGAAAAGACTGATCAAAGCTCAAACAAAAGCAACAGTGGTTTCTCATTGTATCCGAGTGTCAATCCGAAAAGCTCATCAGAAAGCTTTCAGTCTCAAAGCACAAAGATGGGAAATGGTTGTGTGATTCATGCAACATAGCTCTAAATCTTCCAGAAGGTCAAAGTTTTTCTGAAGACACTGCGAAAGATCATATGGCATTACTTGGTTCTGTGCTTATCTCTTATGAAGGTCTAGTGGCTGGTCGAATTGGAAATCCTATACTCACCAAAGAAGATTACGACCAAATAGACGCCGAAGAGATGGAACTGATGGATATCAAATGGTGTCTTGCAAGTGTTCTTAGACGTGCTGAAAAGTTCAAAACAATCACCGGGAGAAATGACTTTCTTGACGCTTGTGTTTCTACTTTAGGTTTTGATAAATCTAAAGTTACTTGTTTCAGATGCAGGGAAAAAGGTCATTTTAAGCGGGAGTGCAAGAACAGAGAAGTTAGTGGTGCTCAGAATCCATTTGGAAAAGATGACTACTACAGGAAAGCCATTTATCAGCAAGTTGGTCAGACACAAGACTCACAGACGGCTCATGGTAGAAAGATAGAAGATTCCAAGAAAGGATGTTTGGTAAATTTCAACTGGAGCAACTACTTATCTTCTGAAAGCACAGCATGTTTAGTGGATCAAAATGATGAACAACTTCCTGAAGGTTTCAGTTGGGATATGTTTGTTGATGAAAAGGGAGGTTTTAAAGCTTTCATTGCAAAGATTGTTAGAGAACCAGACTTGTTTGCTACTTGGATGAGATCAATTGGTGAAACAGTGAAAGAACAATCAATTACATCTGAAGAAAGTTCAGAAAGTGATGATGCTGAATCACTAAGTACAGACGAGAGTGTGCAAAATGAGGTTACTTCAGAAAAAGAAGTTGTTTTTGATCAAACACCATCTGATTCTGGTATTTCAGATGCTGATTCTGAAAAATCTGTAGAGTTTGATCAAACACCGATTGAGAGTAGTAGTGATGATGAGGAAGAGAAACATATTAATATTGCTAAAAATCATCTTTCTCCAGAAAGTTTTCATTTCTATTTTGCAGATCGCATGGAGAAGCTGAAGGAGAAACAAGCTGCAAAAGAACAACAACAGAATGAGGAAGTTAAAGTTATTGTTGAAGAAAAGGTGATTGAAACTGAGAAGGTAACTGGTGAAGAAAAAGTAATTGAAGTGGTAAAGACAATCGAGATTGAGAAGATTGTTGATGTTGAAAAGCCTTGCAAGAAATGTTTGGAAACTTGTAAGAATTGCGAAGAAAAAGATGTTACATTGTTTGATCGAGAAAGATTGATAGAAAAGTTACTATCTGATATCAACTATGTTAAAGAATCTTATAGTGTGTTGAACAGAACAGTGACAGGTCTTCAAACGACGAACTCTGAAAGAGAAAAGGCTTTAACTATGACAAATTCTACGTTGATGACAAAGCAAAAGGCAATTAATCATTACATCGAAGAAAATGCTAATCTAAAGCAAGAGTTGGAGAAAGAAAAGATCGAGAATGAAAGGATCAGAAGGTTATTACTGAGTTATTCTTGTTCTGATTATGTTATTGATCGAGTTTATCCTACTGTTGCAGCTTTTGAAGCATTTCAGGATGAGAAGCAAAAGAATGAGACTGGTAAGAAATCGACTGTTAAATACAACAAGTGTCCGCCTCCTATCTGGGAAGGGTATTCTCCTAGAAAACCCAATGAGGAACAAGTCGAAAAAGCAGTCAATATAAAGTTAAAATCCGAGACAACTGACGTTTTACCAGATAACATTGATGTCACGTTTACCTCGTCTGATACTGATCATGAGTCTGAGTTAATAAAAAAGGTGGTCGATCAGGTTTTGGATACTGAGGAGGTGTCTGAGTCAAAGTTTGAGTCTGGGTGTTCAAGTTCGTCAGTTGACAGTTCAAAGTCTTCGGATAAACGGTCTTACAGTAAATAATTTTTGTTATCAAAAGCAAATTTGGATGATAAAACATTTGAAGTGGCATACACTTTAAATGATTCGGACAAATTATACTCTGATAAAGAATTTCCGATTAGAAGTGTTTGTTTTGATATGATCAAAAAGGTTTTCAAAATGATAGAAATTAATTTTTCTGAAATTAAAGATTTAAAATATACTGAAAAACCTAAAAAATACACTTCAAGAGTTCAACAAAGGTTAAACAAGAAAAAAGGGAAAAAGGATTACAATTCTGGTTCTAGTTTTCAAAAGAAAACAAACCAAAATTGTAGTTACAAAAAGAAAGGTCTTGGTTTTAATCCTCCTAAAAACTCTAGAAATGAAAAATATGTTAGAGATTTTAAAACAAAATTGACATATGTTGCAGGAAAAAACTATGAAGAGGAGTCAAATAGCTTATTCTGGAGAAAATCAAATCAGGAGTTCCTTGCTGAAAGAAAAAGAACAGGAACTGGAGTTTTTCAACCAAAAGACACAAGAACTTGTTTTCAATGTCAAGTTGTTGGACACATCGCTCACAATTGTCCAAACAAAGTCAACAGAAAACAGGGAGTATCTGAAAAACTTAAAGAAATAGTGGTTGAAAAGAATGATTCAACAACTACAAACTTAAAAAATTTTGATAATTCAAAGAATGAAGTTGGTGAAAATTCTAAAAGATTGTACAAAAGGAGTGCAAAAGACAATCAAAAATGGATTGTTAAAAAATCAGATGTACAATCTGGCGATGAATCTGATTCCACAAAATCAGATGAGTCACAAGTTGAGGAAAAAGATTCAGTGAATGATGTTGACATTCCATCACTAAACTTTGAAGAAGTTAAACAAATGGTTGGTAAAGTGGAAATTTCAAATCAATTTTATTCTGATGAAAAGGAATTTGATATTGAGAAAGCATTTAATGGAAATGTAAGAAAAATATTCAAGAAAATGCTTGATGGGAAAGTAAAGGGGGTTAAAGATTTTTATGCAACTAAAAAGGCAACTTACAACCCTACTGACCAGGAATTGGAAGCCACCAAGTCTGAGAAGACTTGGGTGGAAGTTTGTTTTCCTTAAAGTCTCAGGACTTGCCGGAGATCCCAAGTTGGTAATCGTGGATCAGGAATCGGCATTTTTCTTGAAAATTGTTTTTGTGATTGAATTTTTGGAAAAGTTGTTTGTTCACAGGATAAGTGTGACTTGCCGGAGCTTCCAGGATGGTTAGTGCGAAGCAGGAATCGGCATTCTGATAAAGTGATACATGTAGACGTAACATTCCTACAGTTGGTAACGGTTAGGCATATCTACAAGTGGTAATGTTTGTGGTAATTCCGATCCTACATGTGGTAATTTTTTTTACAATTGGTATAGAAAGTGCATACATGCAAGTGGTAAATCAGGGACATTAATTTGTACTTGATCTGCTACAAGTGGTTAAAAGTATACAATGTGATGAACCATACCCCGAATTTACAAATGATTAATTCATCAAAACTTATTTTCAGGAAAAATCATTTTGGTTAAAACAAACTTAAGTGTTTTGAAATCATAATGAGAAAATATTTTTGTGATAGGGGGAGTTCTGATTGTTTATGCCAAGTGAATGGCGATTTGATGCGATTCAATATCAGTTGTCACTTTCTTGTACAGTTTGTTTTCAAATTTCCTAAAATGTGTTTGCATTTTAGGGGGAGTAAGAAATTTTAGAAAATCCAAAAACATTTGAAAATTTGAAAAAGCCAAAAACATGATAAAATGAAAAATGAGTTTTTTGTTGCATAAAAGAGGAAATGATAGTACATCAGTGGATGATCACAACATGCTAAAGATTTGGTAAGATAAAAAGTGATAAACGGTCTCACTGATGATGTGTCGGTAGGTTTTTACACATTTAGTAGATTGTGACGAGATATAAACCTAAATTTCAAACTTGTTTGTTCTGTGGGTTAACACAAACTTGGATATATAGGTAACCCCTGAAATCTTGTTTGAAAGGTCCCTTATTCTGAGATACTAGGTCTTTATGCTCAGTGATATCTGGGGTATTATCCCGGGACTTCTGCTGAAAGAAATTTCTGACCTAGTCCCCGGATAATGCTTTCTGCAAATGCTTGAAACATAGCATCGCCCTCAGCAAGCTGATGAAACAATAAAATTGATAGTCGCTGCTGTTGTAATGCAAAAGATCCTCTAAAGGGGACTCACCAAAAGTCGAAGCCGTCATCTCTCTGCGTATCGAAAGATCGACCTGAGCTCTCACGGCCCTCGCACTATAATTTATTCCCCTGACAGATATCATCTGTGGTATACTCACCTGTAAGACTGAATATTGGGATCTGGATACGGGAGTATATTCAAGTAGTGGGACACATGAATAAGTTCAAGTGCTTAAAACATTAACCTCGTATCTCGGATCAATTGAACTTTGTGTGAAAATTTAAGTGGATCAATATACTGACAATCTAGGTGAATTGTTTAGAACTTAAAATGAAATGAAGCTTAACGGTGTTGGTGATTTGTCTCATAAACTGATATGATCCTCTTGCACGAACTCACAAAAATATTGTCTGTAAATATTTCATCTTCTACATTTCTATTTCAGTAACAAAACCAAAAACATTTTAGTATGTTTTAGCATAAATTTTTGAAAAATCAAAAAGTTTTTCGACAACTGATATTGGAAAGCTGATTGTCAAAATTTCAAGTGCTAAACTTGATGACTTGGTTGTGATGGGGAGTGAATCTTAAAATGTCAAAAGGTTTGTTAAAATCCTACAATTGGTATTTTAAAACTTACATTTGGTTCATCATTGGTTTGTGATATGAGAGAGAGTTATCTGATTATATCAGATTGTTGGTACATTTAAATTGTTAAATTTAGAAAATTTATTTATGGGTTAAGATTGTTACAGGTGAGCCAGGTTAATTCATTCAAAGCTTAAGAAAGTCAGGCTCTGATCATGAATCTAAAGTTTGCTAGCTGCTGATGCTGATGAACTTAAGGAATCAAGAGATCTGATCAAGAGAATTAATCTCAACAACATCTGAAAGCCAGGTTACAATACCTGAGAACTTTGAGAAGTTAGATGAGAGCCAGGCAATGATCTTGTAGACAAAATTTGAGTCAGACATCGATCCTAAAGCAGATGTTGCTGAAGAACAAATGAATGCCAGCAAATCGTGAGGGGGAGTCTGATAGAGCCAGTGATTCTGAAGAAGAAGATAGAGAGAGAAAAGCCCAGAGACTGATCAAGACTGAAGATGTGAAGACACAGAATTGTTGTGACTCGATAGTCGACTCGTCAACATCTGAGGGGGAGTCTGTTGGTGCACTACATCTGTCGACTTCGTCTTGTATCGAGTCTTATACTAGTTAGAATAGATCAGGGCACGTAGAACGAGAAAATGTGAGAGAGTTAGTAGATTTCGCTTGAAGGAATGTTTTGTAGGGGATTTCGCTTGAAGCAGCTCAAGCGAAATCAACATGTTCAGATTTCGCTTGAGACATGCTGTTGTTCATCCCAAGCGAAATCTCCAAGTCTATATATAGGAGTTCAAGTTCAAGCGAAATAGAGAGTTAAAAAAGTTGTGATTTCCATACTGAGGTGTTGCCGGTGTGAGAACTGATTGTAATTGCATTCATATCAATACAAATCAGTGTTAAAGTGAAGATTCAGCTGTTTACACGTCAAATACTTGTTTTCCGCACCTGTATTTGATTGAATTCCTCTTAACCGACTCGTTTAGGTCGCGAACCCGGTCCTACAACACTGAAGAGTGGGTTCACTAAAAAGATGAAGATCCAGATAAAGAAAAAGCGAAAAACCCACTCACACGCCATAGATCTATGTCCCCAAACATCAAAAAAAAAAACCAGTTCAACAGACGAGCAGGCAAAAAAAATCAAACCGATGGTTTTGTGAAGTTTTACATAAAACGTCATATATTTGGTGACAGTTCTTGTACTATTAAAGAAGACAGAGACTGATGACAGTGAAGATTGGGAAAAGAGATCCGATTAGGATTTTTAATTTATTTCCTTCCCTTGTATTTTTTTTCCTGTGGTTGAAATATAATTTAACAATAGTAAAACGCCAAAATATTTATAAAAAATAATAGAACAATAAATCATCTTGTTTAAAACCCATTGGAAAACGTCATTCAAATACATTTCCTGCCCCATGGGTTCCAATGGCATACGATGTGAATAAACGCCATAAACGCCAAAATGTTGATACAATGAAACCATTAAAACGACATTAATTATTGAATTTGGTAAATACCAAAAATCTTAAAAACCAAAAATTAAAACAACATTGGGAAAAAGCGGAACTGTAAAAGCAGAAGATGAAATGACAAAAAAGCCCCTCCGCCCTTTTCTAAGCGGCGTGACACGAGTTGGGCCAGGAAGCGTTCTCACCGTTCTCACACTTTTGAGCATTTTCTCCCGAACCCGTTTATATATATATATATATATATATATATATATATATATATATATATATATATATAGGGAGCCGCTAGAATGAGAACCACCACGAGTTATGAGAACCACGAGAACCGCGCCCCGCGGGTGGCCGTCGGCGACGAAATTTTTTTTACACCTAGATCCGTATATTTTAGTGGGGGGTTTAAATTTTCGGTTCAAACGGCGCGCCCGAGGGGGTAGTTTTTTACGCCCAAAGTTTGGTAAAAAAAAAAGAAAAATTAAAAAAACCCAAACTTTGGGCGTAAAAAACTACCCCCTCGGGCGCGCCGTTTGAACCGAAAATTTAAACCCCCCACTAAAATATACGGATCTAGGTGTAAAAAAAATTTCGTCGCCGACGGCCACCCGCGGGGCGCGGTTCTCGTGGTTCTCATAACTCGTGGTGGTTCTCATTCTAGCGATCCCCTATATATATATATATATATATATATAGGGGACCGCTAGAATGAGAACCACCCCGAGTTATGAGAACCGCGAGAACCACACCATCCGGGCCGCCGTTGACCACGATTTTTTTTTACAACTAGATGTGTATATTGTAAACACATTCGTAAAAAAAAAAAATTTAAACGTCGCGGCCGAGGGGGTAGTTTTTTACACCACAAGTTTAGTGTAAAAAAAAATAAAAACACCAAACTTGTGGTGTAAAAAACTACCCCCTCGGCCGCGGCGTTTAAATTTTTTTTTTACGAATGTGTTTAGAATATACACATCTAGTTTTAAAAAAAAATCGTGGTCAACGGCGGCACGGATGGTGTGGTTCTCGCGGTTCTCATAACTCGGGGTGATTCTCATTCTAGCGGCTCCCTATATATATATATATACACGCACACAACAACCCAACGTCTTAATAATATTAAAAATGAATATTTTGAATAAGATTAGAATTTACAAAAATTTAGTAGCTAAAAAGGTTTTACTTAACTTCTTTGATGGCAAACTATACTTACTTTGAAAATGTATATACTTGTTTCCGATTAGATTTAAAGTTTAAACTCTCATCAGTTAGGAAAGGAATGCTTACGTGGCTTTATTGAAAGACATAAATTTAAGAGTTAAATGCCATTTTAGTCCCTGTGGTTTGGGCCATTTTGCCAGTTTAGTCCAAAGGTTTCATTTTTAACCTGTGGGTCCAAAAAAGTTTTATAATTGTCATTTTAGTCCACTGGGTTAACTTCATCCATTTTTTCTGTTAACGAGAAGGCCAATTCGGTCATTTTATATGGCTGAATTGCCCTTTTAGTTAACAGAATTACATACAAAATGACCAAATTGGCCTTCTCGTTAACAGAAAAAATGGATGAAGTTAACCCAGTGGACTAAAATGGCAACTATGAAACTTTTTTGGACCCACAGGTTAAAAATGAAACCTTTGGACTAAATTGACAAAATGGCCCAAATGTAACACCCTTACTTTGAACTAGAATTAAATACTAGATTTATACATATTTATACCAAAAGATTCTAGATTTACATAAGTTTTAGAAGTTTCATAAAAACATATCCAACACTTGGCCAAATTAGAACATTCAAAATCTTGTTTGAGAATTTGGACACAACCCGTGAACAAAATTTAAGTAAGATTTAGACACATTGCGGAAGCATTCAAAGATTGTGTTCGGTTCTTCGACTTTGCTTGATCACCATCCATACGATCCATCTAAACACCTAGAGTCAAAACCAATTAAAACATTAGTTTGACCTTGGCACATAATATTTAAACATATAAATCAATCATCAATTTATAATAAAACAATTTAAAGTTTTTCTGGGTTTACCGTAAATTACGGTCATACTGTAATTTACGGTGGGATCTGAAAATTTAAGATCACCGTAAATCAGGTGGTTTCCACCGTAAACAATAAACATCTACCGTAAATTACGGTTATACCGTAATTTACGGTATGAGCTGGGATTTCAAGTTTTGTTTCCTTGTTTTGTTACACCAAGATTCTAACTCTTTAAATTCAGGTTTTTCAATGATTCCGAAAACCTTGAAACCCCATATCTCTCAAAAGATACATATTAATCAATCATCAAAGATCTTTCTATCATATTCCTATGTAATAATCATACCTTACTTGATTTATTCGACCCGTTTGGGCACCAAGAATTTATCATCAAGCAAAGAAATTCGACATAGATTTTCTAACAATTGTTTTGACCCGTCTCCATAGATTTGGACGAATAGACACTTACTATATATATATATTGATCTATCTTGTTTACCATGTTTTCAAACGACAACATAAAACTATTAAATAATTTACAATTGTAACGAAACGGAAATTTCGTACCTTTAGAGCACACCTTTCCCCCGTGAATTCCCTTCGGCTTGTCCGCTTGATGATCCGG